>BOPN01006331.1:7500-24187 GCA_017312705.2 Penaeus japonicus
AAGGTCTTTGTTAAGATTATCTTTAAATCACTACTGGAACACGATACCATGAACCTTTAGTGGCCCTATGTGACCTTGTTCCTTTGGGCCGACCTTGAACGACCTGTTTGAGCTTGGCAACCCTTTGGAAGGTAAAAAAAGAGCAAACAGAGAGAAGGGGAGAAAGGGAGACCAAGGGAGAAAAAAAATGAATGAAAAAAAGGTACTGAAGTAAGAAGAAAAACTAACTGAATGACTGACTGACTAGGGATAAATTCATGTGTAAAATATATACAGACGAACGAATGCGAGTGAATAGAAGAAGAAGGAGGCGAAAAAGAAAGAACGCCGATGAATAAATAAACGAGTAAATAAGAAAAGAGAACAGAAAAGAACCAATAAGTATGGATGAGTATAAGCATGACAAAGAAAAGAACATTAATAGATAGTGATGATAGCGTAAGGATTTTTATTTTAAGAGAGAATAGGAAAGAGGGAGAGGGCAAATGAATGAATGGAGTGAGTGAGTAGGTGAGTCAGTGTCTGGGTGTGTGAGTGAGTGGGTGAGTGGGTGAGTGGGTGAGTCAGTGATCGAATGTGTGTGAGTGGGCGAGTGCGTGTGAATGTGTGTGAGCGTATGTTTGAATGTGTGTGTGTGTGTGGGGGGGGGGGGGCAATATAAAACAAGAAAGCCCACTGCAGTGCAAGCAGCCCCCTACCCCCCTCCTTGCCCCTCCCTGTCCCTCCCTCCCTCTCATCCTCACTCTCTCCTTTCTCTGAAATCTTAAGGTATCAAAGCCACACCCACAAGATGAACATTTTTTTCTCCATCTGTTTAAGTTATTGCATGCGGTTGAATACCCCCCCCCCCCCTCCCTCGACAATCCCCTCCAAAGATATAAAATCTCCTCACATTTATAAGTGCGGTTATTTCGGTAAGATTGCCCTCCCCCTCCCCCCCCCTCCCCCCTCCCCCCGCCCCGTACACTCACACCCAACCCTCTCCAAGAAATAGAATTCTAATCGGGACGCATAAAATATTCCTTTCTGTACATATATAATCCGTGAAGATAAAGAAATGAACTGCGTGGACATTTCCAAAGGTCACCAAAAGGTACGTTTTTTTTTCTTCTTTTTTTATTCATATACATATATTTGTTTATCTTTTATGTTTTTTATTTTATTTTATGTTTTTGTTTTGTTTTTTTTTGTATAAATTGTGATAGATGGTAGGTACGAAGTTGAATCTGTCTGTATGAGGGTGGGGTGAAGGGCAGTGCACTTTTAAAGAGGTGTGATTCGAACTCATATCATATTTTTTTGTCTTGTCGTATATTTTATATGATATAGCATTAAGTGCAGTTGAATTAATTGTGGGGGGGAGATAATGAAGGGAATAATCCAAGCTTCAGCGTAATGGCAAATTTGCTCTAATGTGAGTACTCATTTCTCTCAAATGGGTGACACGTAATCTCGTTTTATTTGGGACCTATTTTGCTTTTTGAGCCATTAGATAGAAAAGGGAAAGCCAATTTAGGCGCGCCAGATAGGATTAAACTCAAAATATTTGATTTTCGTAAGTAAGCTTAGATCGATGATTGTGTCCAGTCCTGTTAATAGAGATTATAATGCAGTTAGCTGGCATTTCAATGCTCTTATCCCTCCCCTCCCACTCCCTCCTCTTCCTCCTCCTCCTCCTCGTCCTCCTCGTCCTCCTCGTCCTCGCCTCGTCCTCCTAGTCCTCCTCCTCCTCGCCTCGTTCTCCTCCTCGCCTCGTTCTCCTCGCCTCGCCCTCCTCTTCCTCCTCCTCCTCCTCCACCTCGTCCTTCTCCTTCAGCTACTTCTCGTCCATTCCGTTCTTTTTCGCCGTCTTCTCTCTTTATTTACCTTTTTTTCCTCCTCCAGTCTTTTCTTTACCCCCATCCTCCCTCGCTCTTCACTGCCTTCTCCATTTGTTCTCACTTTCCCCTCCCTTCTTTTTCTCTTCCCTTTTCCCCCCTCTTGACTTTTCCCCTCACTCCCCTCGCCTCTCTCCCCTTCCCCCTTTGCCACTTCCCCCTCCCGCTTTTGCCTTTTCCCGTTTTGCCTCTTCCCCTTTCTCCCTTGTCCCTCTCCCCTCCTCTCCTCCTCCTCTTCTCTGCCAAACCTACAGCGCCGAGTGAGATTTGCGCAAAACACAAATATCTTGAATAACTGTTTTTTTTCTGCATGGCTGCCGGAAGAAGTCTTCTCTGGCTGAATTCCTGATGGGTGGGGAAGGAGGAAGGGGAGGCGGGGGGAAGGGAGAGGGGAGAAGGAGGGGAGGAGAGAGGGAAACGCGGAGTATAAGTGAGGGGTGTATGGAGGGGGGGGGGGGCGAAGACGGATGGCAGAGGAGTGCGAGATCGAATTTTCAACTGTCACCTGGGACTTGTCACGCTTTGCAGTCTTCTTTTTGTGTGTGTGGGGGGAGGGGGGGGGGGCCGGTGGAGAGAGTATATTTGTATATGTTGTAGCTTAGCATTATCTTTAATGGAGAGAAATCGGAAAGTAAGTGATATTGTTTCTCTCGTTTTGTTGAAAAAATGTATATACCATTCTGTTATCAAATATAATTCATGGATCAGGAGTATGCATTCTCCGTATCAGCGTAGGAAAGAGAGAATTCGGAGTTTTCCCAGCGATGCAAAAACCCGCTTAAGACAGGCAGGTCCAACTCCTGGGGGTAAAATTTGAAGGTAAGAGAGCCGGCGAGAGAGAGAGTGAGTTTCAGAAAGTAAAGGTGTATTGCCGGTGAAGCTCAAGGACAGCGCGAGATCGTAGGGGAAGGCAGGACAGGGTGACCGAGCTTGCACTGCTTGGCTATTCGCCTGTCCGTCCTGTGCCGTGCTTCATCTATCACATTTGTACTTCACGTGTCGCGCGTGTGTTGGCTGCCATGGATGGGCATCACTTGTCATGCGCGTTTGTCATCTGTCAGCCTGTGAGTGAGTTATTTTACTTACCCGTCAGCTGTCTCCCTCGTGCACCACCTGTCACAGCTGGCATTGCGCGTTTCACTCATTAAGTGCTTGTAACCTAACACGTCCAAACGCCACACGAAGGCACTGCAAAACTCGCATCTGAATAACCATATGTACAGCGCACATCCATGTACGTCCCTCCTCTTATCCAGTGTGTACACAGAACCACTCCTGTGTGTACTAACTCTTTGACGCATGAATGAACACGACTTAGCGGCTATATATAGTAGGCGACCAAAGCGTATCACGGACTTCGCCCATCAATAAATAGCTGGCACCCCGCCCTTGCACCTTACCTGCTCACCTGTCCGCCCTTCTCTTCTCGACTCGGCCTGCCTGTTAAGATGTCGTGTCCTTATGCCATCACCCGCACGCAGGTCTGGATGTGCAACAAGTTCGTCATGCACACGCTGCCCTGTGTTGGCCAACGTTGTTTACATCATGGTATTTCGTCGTTTCGGTTTCAGTCTAAGCCTCTTCTTCATTTGGGCTACTTCTTTGACTTTTAAGAGAATTTTTTCTGTTTACCCACCAACCCTCCTCCCCTCCTTTCATTCTTTTAAAGATGTCCGTCTGTTCCGTCTGGTGACCATCCTTGCTCTATCCTACCAGTACAACTTTTGTTCTATTACATTTTATTTTCATATATTAATTCACATAATACATTATGCGTAAGGCATAAAACATATACATGTATTTACACATTGACATAATGTGTTTCCCTCTTCCATTCATTTATCTTAATTTCTCTTTCGCCTCCATTCACTTGACCCCCTCCCCATCCCCGTCCCACCCAACCCTCTCTTCTACCTTTCTTCCTCCTGCCTTCCTTCCCTCGCGCCCCACACACACCCACAACACTTTGGCAGAAATTCCCCCAAAAAGGAATGAAAAACTTTATGACTTTTGAAGTTTGAGTTTTGGTCCCTAAGGTTAACTTGGGAGGAGAGTGTTGGGCGGGAGAGATGATGGGGAAAGTGTTGGTGGGGGCGAGGGAGAAGGAGAGGGAGAGGGAGGGATTGGGTGAGAGTGCGTTAAGTCGAAGGTGGGGAGGAAACCACCGCAGTGAAGGAGAGGTAGAAGTAGCGTGTCTACGAGAGGAGAGGTGTGGAAAACTAGGTAATGAAAAAAAACTGAAGATTTGTTAGAAGCAAAATAAAAAAAAAAAAAAAAAAAAAAAGAGCGCAAGAGGCAACAGAGAAAATAGCCAGCGTATGCTAAATATGGATTTGGGAGCCGTTGTACGAAAGCCGTTGAGACGGAACGGGGAGGGGAGGGAGCATGAAGGTAGTGGGGAGGGGGCCAGGAATGATAGGGGCAGGGAGCAGTAGGCAAAGAGGGAGGAGGATATGAGCAAGAAGGGTGATGAAGGCAAGGGGCAATAGGGGTCGGGGGCGCAGGAGGAGCAAGGGGGTAGGGAGGGACACCGGGAAGGAGATAGGAGTAGAGGGAAAGGGGCGACAGAGGGAGGGAAGGAGGGAGGGAGGGAGAATCCTGAGCTAGACTTAGGGCTGGCAGAAGATCCCCGCCTCCCTGCTTTGCGCTTCAGATTATACTGGTACCGGGAGGCCCTTTGAGGTTAGGAGAGGGGGTGGGGTTGAAAAAGGGAATGATTTAGAAGTAAAGAAAGGAATGGAGGAGAAGAGGGATGGATAAGGAGAGGAGGGCGAAAGGGAGCAAAAAATGACAAAAAATAAAACGATAAAGAGGATTATGGAAATAGAGTAGAATGAAAGAAAGGAAACGGAAACGAAGAGAGGAGAGGCGAAAATAGAATGAGAGATAGAAATTGTGAGATAAAATCATATAAAGGGAAAAGGTTTCCACTAAGACGCGGACGATATTGATTTATTTATAGATGCTTTATATTAGATTAAAGTTGTCATTTTTTGTCATCATAAATGTTTTGTGTGATACAAGGATAGTGAAAATGATGAGAGCAATACCAAGCCGATATTCTTATGAGCATGTTACTGATCATAATTGATTGTAGTGTAGCTCATGGCTATGATAATTATTGCATTTAGATAAATGATGAGAGCAATACCAAGCCGATATTCTTATGAGCATGTTACTGATCATAATTGATTGTAGTGTAGCTCATGGCTATGATAATTATTGCATTTTGATAATTACACGTTCGTTGATTATGATGAAGCAGGCTGTCAATCAGTAGTCCCCCAAATCAGTGACGATAACCCCTGTGGAAATAAACAGACAACATGTTTCCTTTTATCACCCAAGGTGGAGATGATTTCCATCCTGCACACGTGTTTATGGGCCATTCTCAGCATCTGACACGTGCCTTTGTTTACTCACACCTAGCCTGATGTAATGTAGCGCGTGCTGTGATCACGTGCCGCCGGGCGTTTCAAATGGCTTTGTTTGTTTACCATGTGGGACACGTGCTTTTGTTTACATAGAAGCAACTTGGTATGTGTACTACTTGTTTATGCTGTTGCAGAGTGACGTTCTTTTTGTTTTTTAAAAGTTTGTAAAATGGATTCCTTTATGCTTAGGGATACATATATATTTATTTGCTTAATATAAACAAGGTATACTCTTGATTACCTATTAGACATAATATTTTTACAATTTTCGTGAGGCAGCGTTTCCACTTGATAAACGTGCATGTTATTTGCTTATAAACTTCATTACTTCGGTTACGTGCGCATATAATCTACATATTTAGACGCATCATGCTACGTAGCGTGAAAGAGTTTTTATGAGGGAGATGTTAATGAAATGTGGCACTTTGACGTTTACAAAATGTGGCGTGACTTCTTGGTTGGGGGATGAGAGAACCTTCCGATTGATAAAGTATTGGACTTTATATTCACAAGATGCCTCTGCAGTGATTGTGGTTATATATCGTGCTTTATTTTAGTATATTAGTAAAATAGGAATGTGATTGGTGGTTTTATTTGTGTTATCGTATAAGGAAAACACTATGAACGTCTCCCGTAGAACGCATGATATACTTCCAAGGATAACGAATAAAGTTATCTCTTGTCTTCCCCACTTCTCTCCACAAGGCGAGGATTCCGAAAGGGAGCAGACGTTGGTTGGGTTAATAAGTGACCCGGCCTCACCTCTCATAATCAAATCTCTCCTAATTGCGAGAGTAGTTGGCCGTGCGCGCCTCAGGGGGGATTCATTTGGATTTGGGCCTAAATCCGGTATTTTGTGTGTTTAATCCCCCATCGGCCATCAAGCAGTCTGATTAAAGACTGAATTGTGTAAATCGGGCGTTCTTCCTCGAGTAGATTGGGCAAAGCCTCACTGGCTCGGGCTAAAGCCTTTCTGTAACAGCTAACATACACAAACGTAGGAATCTTCTAGAAAGAGAAGTACATTCAGGAATCTACACGAATTCCACACATAGGCATCCACACAATATGTTCGTTCTTCCACAAGTAGAAATCAATACACAAATATCCACACTCTTTACCATTTCTTTTCCAAAGAGAGATCCACACACACACAGAAATCCACGCAGCTTACCCTTGCTCCCACAAAAGCACTACGCGTTGCCCTCGTTGAGAGGAGCAAAGGGCAGCACAAACAGCACCGCCGCTACTACAAGGAGATCTCGCTGAATTTACTGTACAGAGAGCGAGCCTGCAACGCCAGCACAGCAAACAGTAATCGGTTTCATCCCACACATCTCAAACGCAATATCCGATAAAACCAACCAGAGATAGAAAAAAAAACTAAAATGCTTTTTTTTTTTTTTTTTTTTTTTTTTTTTTTGACTGCTATGCTGTAACAATGTGGAGCCTTTAATAAAGAAAGGCGGAAGGCTGATCTGTACCTTCGTTTATTGTTGATGGGTTAGGGAAACTATCAAGAGAAAGAGGTCTAGTCTTAGGCACTCGGCGTGAGTGGAATAACTACTGGAGACGATCAGATAACTATTGGAAACAAAGGCCGTTTTATGTGGCCTTTTTCTCGACAATCGGGTCATCCAATACTCGTCCTTGGTCGTTATTTTTTTTGTATCTATTTATCTGTACCAATTGTTTCTCGCTTTCTCATTTTCGTTCTCTTTCTCTTTCTTTTCCCTCTCTTTGTTTCTCCCTTTTCATTTTCTTGTTCTCCCTTTCCCTTTTTTTTCCTCCCTTTCTCTTTCTGTTTCTGCTTTCCTCTTTCTCTCTTTCTCTCCCTTTCTCTTTTCGTTTCTGCTTTCCCCTCTCTCTCTCTCTCTCTCTCTCTCTCTCTCTCTCTCTCTCTCTCTCTCTCTCTCTCTCTCTCTCTCTCTCTCTCTCCATCTCTCTCCATCTCTCTCCATCTCTCTCCATCTCTCTCTCCCTCTTTCCCTCTCCCTTTTCCCTCTTCCCTCTCATGTTCGTGAACCTTATTTTACTTTCATACTAAAGGGAATAATTGGCGTGATTTTGGTTAACTATTTTCCATACAGTGATTGGTTTGAAGTGTGTACGCAAGCTAATCAAAGCAAGTGTTAGGAAAGGGGAGATAGAAGGACGAAAGAGAATCAGTGATGCGAATAGGAAGGAGAAATAGAGATAAGAAAAAGGATTTGTGGATTTTCCCGACAGTCTAGTGGATCTTTTCGTCCCGTGTAAATTGTCCATTAAATGTCTGGTTTGAGGGAGTATCAGCGCCGCCACTTGCTTCAGCGTCGAGTCTGATTGGACCGAAGACCACCAGTGCGTCCTGCATATGCGGTTGCCTCGAGTCCTTACGCAGCACAAAGGAACAGACGCGTTTCCCTTCGTTTTTTTCGATTCGTCTCCTCTCTCTCCTATCTACGCTTATCCTTCCTTTCTTGTCATCTCTGTCTTTCCTATTCTTTCTTTTTCTTTGTATTGCATGGCTCGGCAGGTGCGGAGAGGATCCGACCTATGGTGACCTTACTCTCCACTGCGTCACTGGGTCACGGGGTCACCCTCTCCATGACCGTTCCTTGATCAATACAGGAACTCTGTACCACAACACCGCCCGGGATGGGAGGCGGTGGCGAGGAGGAGTGGGCGTAGGCGTGTAATTCGAAGGTGCTGTGAATAAGTGTTGGGGGTGCGATGGCAATGGATATGTGGTTCCTGATTGGACAACTGTTGCCATGTAGTACCCTTGCAGAGGCCGTACTCTGAGCGGCGTTTGCTCTATCTACATGCAGGTCTCTCATCTGACTTGCTACTCTTGAGATGGTTATGCACTCTACGTATTTTTTATGCCATGTTTCATTTCACGATTCATTTACAGTGGGTTATAAATCTACGGAATTGATATCCATGTTTCACTATATGGTCGCGCCTCAATTTAAAACATAGTAATGATATAGAAATCGGTGTAAACATAGTTAATGAAGGGAAAATGTAAAAAAAAAAAAAAAACGAGAAAACTGGGAATAGGAAAAAGTAACCAAACAAAGGAAGAGGGGAAATAGCAATGAAGAATATGTCAATGAGACAATTGATGCGCGAGAAAGGGCTAACCGGACAAAAGATAATAAAGAGGGAAAAAGACAGACAGACAGACAGTCACAGGGGAGAGAGTTGAGTGATAAGAGCGAATGGGAGAGAGAGAAAGATAAAATAATGGAGAGGAAGGATGATACGAGAGAAAGAAAATGACGTAGAGGAAGGGAGAAGAGGGAGAGTTTTGGCGGAGTAAAGGGCAGGATCCGCGTCATCCTGCACTGCTGTGACCTTCATATGCTCGTGTGTTGCCATGCGGCGGGGAGGGGAAAGGAGGAGGGGAGAGAGGAGAGGGGAGATTCTTAATGGTAGGGGGTTTTCTCTCCTCTTTCTCCTCTTCTCCGCTCTTCTTCTCTTCTCTTTCGGACTTAATTGTGGCTGTTGATTTTATCTCTCCATTTGTTATTGGCTTTACGTGTTCCATTCGATCGGTCTCGCTTTCCTTCCCCCCCTTCACTGCCCTCGCTCCTGCCTCCACCCCCTGTTCAACTCCCCTGGCTATCCTCTCTATTCCCCATTCCCCTGCCCCTATCCCCCTGTTTCTCCTATCTTGTTCCCATTCTCTTTCCCTGCTTACTCCCCTTTTCGAACTCCCCTGTCACTGCATTTGCTGCTCCTTGCCCTGCCTCTTCCTCTTTACCTTCTCCTCTCCCCTTTCCCCCCTCCTCTCCTCTTCCCCCCCTCCTCTCCTCTTCCCCCCCCCACCACTCCTCTTCCCCCCCCTCCACTCCCCCCTTCCTTTCTATGTGTCTGTTTTTTTTTCTTTTCTTTTCTCTCCTTATCTGTGATATTTTATCTTATCCTACTCCTACTCCTACTCCTACACCTCCTTCTCTTCCTCTTCCTCCTCTTCCTCCTCCTCCTCTTACTCCTACTACTACTTCTACTACTAATACTACGACTCCTCCGACTCTTCCTCCTCCTCCTCCTCCTCCTCCTTCTCTTCTACCTCCTATTACCCTCCCTCTCCGTACTCCTCCTCCTCCTCCTCTTCCCCCTCGTTGTCCTCCTCCTCCTCCTCCTCCTCCTCCTCCTTCCCCTCGTTATCCTTCTTATCCCATCGCTGTCTTCCTCCCTTTCCTCCTTCTCCTCCTCCTTCTCCTCCTTCTCCTCCTCCTTCTTCTCTTCCCTCTCTTCGTTCTCCTCCTCCTTCCCCTCCTACCCCATAATCTTCCTCCTCTTCTTCCTCGTCCTCCTCCTATTCTTCCTCCATCCTCTCATCCTCATCCTCCTCACCCCCCCCCCCCCTCTCTCTCTCTCTCTCTCTCTCTCTCTCTCTCTCTCTCTCTCTCTCTCTCTCTCTCCCTTCCCTCCATCTTACTCTCACTCTCCTCTCCTTCCTCTTTTATCTTCCTTTGCCAACTTATTCCTCTTCTCCTTCTTCTTGCTCTTCTTTCACCTCCTCCTCCTCCTCTTATTCTCCCTCCCTAAACCCTCTTCTCTATCTCTCACTCACTCCTCCAACAAGCCTCTCCCGCCTCTTCTTTAATCTCGATTTATTTTCCTCTCCTAGATCCTGCTTCCTCAACACAATAAATCCTGAAAGGCACAAGGAGGACGGAAGGAGGCCGAGTCACACTGTGCCTGAGTCCTTGACTCGAAGGCGCGGAGGAAGCTTATACTGGGAACGGGTTGCGGCTTTGGGTTTAGGCCTAGGCGCTCGGATAGGCTTTCGAATGAGGATGGGGGCGAGGCGTAGCCAGATCTGGAAATGGATATCGTTTTGTCAGGGTTTTTTTTTCATATGTCTTCTCTTCTTATTCTTCTTTATTTTTGGAAAATAAGATTGAGAGATGCATTTGACGATGGAATGGAAGTGAGGATTGATATGAGCTGAGAGTGAGATTGTAAGGATTTTTGAGGCATGATATGAGAAGGAAACGCATCCTCACTGTTTCTGCAGAAACCCCTTCACACACTGTTCAGTTTTGCTTTCTCAATTACTTTTTCTTCCACCGTACCACTAACATCTTCCTGATCCTCTGCTTCCCTCTCTTCGAACATCAGCCTTTGTTAATGTTATCGCAATGGCATTATCAATCTTACTCTCCTTTTCTCTGCTGCAGAGGTCTTTTTTCTCCTCCTCCTCCTCCTCCTCCTCTTCTTCTTCTTCCGCCTACACCACCTCGTGCCCGCTTTTCTTATTTTACTGTTGTTTTTGCCTCTTTTTCCTACTTCTCCCCCTTCCTCCTTTCTCTTTTCCCAACCCCTCTCCCTCTCCCTCTTCCGCTCCCTCTTCCTTTTCGTTTCCTCTTCGTCCTCCTCCTCCTTTTCCTCTTACTCACCCTCCACTTCCTCCTCTTCTTCCTCCTCATGTTCGTCCTTCACCGCAACTACTGCACTGCAACGGCGGGTATGGTGTCATCAGGACGCGGTCGCTCTTATCACTTGTAATTGGTAATCACGACCTTCATGTATGGATTGCATCCAATGTAGGTTATCGATAACTGACGTCACGACATGTACTTGCGTGTGACGTCACATGCACTTTACACTCAAGGCTCTGGACATTTTTTTTTCACGCATTCATTCAATGAAAGGCCGCGACATCACATTTATTTAATGAAAAGCCGCTACATCACACGGCGTTTGGAACCGGCTCATTGTGTACTGGCGTCTCGGCTCGGAGTCGTTATCGAGGCGGCGGACGGGGCATGACAGCGGGAAAGACTTGGAGGCTGGAGGCTGCAGGAAGGTCGGGAAGGCGCAGCTTTTCCGCTGAACTACATCTTAATGGATTATTTTTATGGGTGATAAAAGGGCTCTTCGAGTCGTTGAGGCAAGACAGTGTTATCGCAAGGAGAAGGTAACTAAGTGCGGGTAAGTGGGTCAGCCCGACCTAAATGGGAGAAAAGACGTGGTGGTTCGAAGGGAGAGAAGAGAGAGGGGTGTTAGGCTGGTATGAGTGAGGGGCGAGGGGAGAAACGGAGCTGTATGGGAAGGAAGTTGTGAGGGAAGAGAGCTGTGAGAGAAGGAAGTTGTGGGAGAAGGGAGCTGTGCGGGAAGGGAGCTGTACGGGAAGGGAGCTGTGCGGGAAGGGAGCTGTGAGGGAAGGAAGGTTAGAGGTAAGAGACGTGTTAGGGAAGGGAAATGTGGGGGGAGGAAGGTGTGAGGGAACGAAAGATAGAGAGAAGAGACGTGTTAGGAAAGGGAGCTGTGAAGAAAGAGGCATGTAATGAAAGAGAGCTGTAAGGGAAAGAAGGTTAGAGGGAAGATTCGTCTTAGGGAAGGAAAGTGTAGGGAAAGGGAGCTGTGAAGGAAGGAAGGTGAAAGCGAAGACACGTGTATGGTAAAGGAATTTCGCGTTTGCGAAAGGGCGCGTGTGTTAGCTAGAAAGGCTGGGGATTTCGGCAAGGGCGAGGGCGGCTGGCGAGCGGGCGGGCGGGCGTTTGAGGCCTTGGGTGGCGGAAGAGGGGGCGAGGGAGGGAGAAGGGGCGTTGCGAGGGGAGAGGGGGGAGGGTAAAGAGGGGCGGGGGTGGAGAGCGGAGGTAACACAGCATTTGTGAGGCTTAAAGTTGGTGTGCGAGAGAGTGGGCGGACGGCACCCAGCCCGCGTGTGTGCCGCCGCCCCCACCCTGTCCCACCCTCACTCTGTCTCACGCCCTCATCCTGCTGTCTCAGTCTCGCCCTCGCCCAGCCCTAGCCTGACCTGTCGTCATACTTACCTTGTTTTATGAGCAAGTTATCAGTCTTCCTTTGCTCTGCCTCCACCCTGTTTCACTCTCGGCTGTCCAGGACCTTTTCCCAACTGTGTCCCTTGTGCCGCTCTTCTTGTCTTTGTCTTTGTCTCTCTTTCTCCCTATATCCACCTGTATCTCCTGCTTTAACTCTCCTATTCATTTTCCATTTGTATTTTATCCACCCCTCCCCCCCCCCCCCCCTCTCCCCCTCTCTCTCTCTCTCTCTCTCTCTCTCTCTCTCTCTCTCTCTCTCTCTCTCTTCCCTCCATCTTACTCTCACTCTCCTCTCCTTCCTCCTCTCTTTTCTTTTATCTTCCTTTGCCAACTTATTCCTCTTCTCCTTCTTCTTGCTCTTCTTTCACCTCCTCCTCCTCCTCTTATTCTCCCTCCCTAAACCCTCTTCTCTATCTCTCACTCACTCCTCCAACAAGCCTCTCCCGCCTCTTCTTTAATCTCGATTTATTTTCCTCTCCTAGATCCTGCTTCCTCAACACAATAAATCCTGAAAGGCACAAGGAGGACGGAAGGAGGCCGAGTCACACTGTGCCTGAGTCCTTGACTCGAAGGCGCGGAGGAAGCTTATACTGGGAACGGGTTGCGGCTTTGGGTTTAGGCCTAGGCGCTCGGATAGGCTTTCGAATGAGGATGGGGGCGAGGCGTAGCCAGATCTGGAAATGGATATCGTTTTGTCAGGGTTTTTTTTCATATATCTTCTCTTCTTATTCTTCTTTATTTTTGGAAAATAAGATTGAGAGATGCATTTGACGATGGAATGGAAGTGAGGATTGATATGAGCTGAGAGTGAGATTGTAAGGATTTTTGAGGCATGATATGAGAAGGAAACGCATCCTCACTGTTTCTGCAGAAACCCCTTCACACACTGTTCAGTTTTGCTTTCTCAATTACTTTTTCTTCCACCGTACCACTAACATCTTCCTGATCCTCTGCTTCCCTCTCTTCGAACATCAGCCTTTGTTAATGTTATCGCAATGGCATTATCAATCTTACTCTCCTTTTCTCTGCTGCAGAGGTCTTTTTTCTCCTCCTCCTCCTCCTCCTCCTCTTCTTCTTCTTCCGCCTACACCACCTCGTGCCCGCTTTTCTTATTTTATAGTTGTTTTTGCCTCTTTTTCCTACTTCTCCCCCTTCCTCCTTTCTCTTTTCCCAACCCCTCTCCCTCTCCCTCTTCCGCTCCCTCTTCCTTTTCGTNCCTCCTTCCCCTCCTTCCCTCAGTCACTCCCTTCTACCCTCTCTCTACACTCTACACTAAACCTTTCAGTCCTACATCTGTTTTCGTATCCCTTCTCCCTTCCCTCCCCTCCCCCTCCCCTCCCCTCCCCTCCCTCCCCTCCCTCTACCCCCTTGAACCTGGCTGTCAAAGGTCACGAAGAGGACGCGAGGACGCCGAAGAAGCCCACCATATCACACACGAAGCCGAGATCTCATGATTGGCCGGCTCGGTGTAATGCGAATGTTAACGTGAATATGAATGGATGTCATTAAGTTGCTCCACGCCCTTGTATCAGCAAGTTTTCGGGGTCGGGCTGGCGTCACTTGCAAGCTGATTTGCATCCTTTCAGAAGCTTGTTTTTAATTATTTTTGTGTTTGTCTATTTGTCTAGTTTTGAAGGTCGAATAGTTTTTGTTATTCTTGTTTTGTTTATTTATTTATCATCAGTGCAAACTGAATTAGATCAACATTTGACCCTATAGGGATTAATCAGGTGCTTAGGTTTCATGGTAATCATTCGAATATGGAACGCTGAGTGGACGCCTTTGGCTTGTCTGCAAGAAGGGAACCACATGGAGCTTTTTCCTCCCGAAGACGCAGTAGGAAAGGAGAGTGCCTTAGGCTGAGGAGAAAGGGATACCCACTTTGCCCAGCCCCCCCCCCCCCCCACACACACACCCGCTCCCCACCCGCTCCCCACCCGCTCCCCACCTTCTCGCGATGGCGTAAATGAATGAATGGAAGGATTTGTTCCTTCCGGTCAGCCTCTGTTGCAGGTGTTGCACTGCGGCCCAGCAACATCCGGAGGCGCAAACGTTTGGCAGTGTGCGCGTATGTGTATGGGGTGTCTCCTACTGTGCACGTGTGTGGAGAAGCCGAGCCGGGGCTTCGCACGTGTGTTGCTGTTTGCATCTGCGTCTGATTGTGGATTTCTTCGTGTATACGGTGTCTGGCCGAGAGTGTGACGTAGATGAAAGAGTGCGTGTGCGCTGGCGGTGACGGGTGCGGGGGTGCAGGAGCGCGGGGGGCGGGGGGCGGGGCGGGGGTGGGAGGTTGCGCGGCGGCGGCGTGGTGTTCGTGTGGTGGAGCGGCAGTGTGGTGGCTGGTGTGTCTCGCGAAGGATGTTGTGGTGTGCAGCGCGAAGCCTTGGCGGCGTGGTGTAGTGCCGTGATGCTGCCCTGCGGTGTCCTCGTGCAGGAGGTCGTGCCGCCCGCCGCCGCCCCTCCGCCGCCCGCCATGTCCGCCCCCGCCGAGCTCTCCTCGTCCTGTCGCCGCGCGCCCACCGCTAATAACACTAACAATAATAACAGTGCCGCCCATGTCGCCTCTCCCACCGCCCCCCGGACGCTCCCGGCCACCACGGGCGGCGGGGGATCAGGGGCGCCGCCCCCCGTCACCTCAAACAGTTCCTCTCCGCAGTCACCGGGTCCCCCTTCATCCCCTTGTCCCTCCCCCAAGGGCGCTGGATCGTCGCCCATGACATCCCCACGCCCCCAGAGGGCCGCCGCCCACCCGTCGCCCTCGTGCATGTCCCCGAAGCTGCCTCCTCCGCCCTCCCACCCCAGCCCTCACCGTGGGCGCCACTCTCCTGTCCCCGGGGCCTCGGGTGCCACCCACGCCCGCAGTCCCACCCCTGGCACAGCGTCGCCCGCTCTCGGCCGACGGGGCAATGGCTTCCCACGGTCGGCCACGTCCTCGCCCGCGTCGGGGAGGCAGAGCCGAGGCTCGCCCTCCGCGACGCCCGTTCCGAACCCGACGCCCCCTCAAGCTGCACCAGCCGTCCCACAGGCCACCTCCGCCGCCCACGGAGTCACGCCCGCGTTCAACCCTGTCAGCACTACCCACGGCACGACCACTGGCATAGTCTCCAACAAGACCACTGGCATAGCCTCCAGCACGACCACTGCAGGCATAGCCTCCAGCACAGCCCCTCCAAGCACGGCCACTAGCATGGCCCAAAGCGCGGCCCCCAGCACGGCCGCAAGCACGGCCTCTAGCACGGCAAGTACTGCCCCTAGCACAGCTCCAAGCACGACTCCTAGCAAGATACAGAGCACGGCTACTTCGGCCTCCAGCAAAATTCTCGGCACGATCTCCACTATCGGCTTGAGCAAGGGCGCCGCCACAGCCTCCGCCAAAGCCCCGGCCTCGAGTGCGCCACCTAAGAGCAGCACTAGCACAGCCTCCAGCACAGGAACCAACACGACCTCGAGCAGCGCCGCCGCCACGGGCGCCACCAGGAAAGGTATCTACACACGCAGCCCGCGCCCCCCTCCGCCACATCGCCTGATCCGTCAGCACTCTTTAGCCGCGGTTTTGGGGCTTTTCCGCGGGCGTGATGAGCGTGGCATCGGGGGCGAGGGGGGCGAACACCCCCCCGAGGACTGGGCAACAGTTCGCGAGGAGCCGGAAGAGCTCGAACGGTCATCCTCCAGCAACAATTCACGCTCACACTCCATCCCGTCCACCTCGGTGCCACATTTGCCGCAGGATGCCCGACGAAAGCGCCGCAGCTCATGCCACACCGACATGACAGGGTCGTCGCTCGCGGGCAGCGGATTCCCTCTGCTGCCGCACCTGCCGCACGCCATCAAGAAGAAGCCGCTGGCCAACGAGGCCGCCGCCACCGCCGTCACCACCCGCCGCTGCTCACTGACGCTGCCCTACGCCACGCTCTACGGCTCCTGGCAAAGCACGGGCTCCGCACCCGGCAGCCGGCACGGCAGCAACGAGATGCCCTCAGGGGGGGCGCCCGTGGCACGGCGAGGGGGCGCTGGTCCCTCCGTGGCCGTAGAGATGACCCACATGGGCGGCGCGGGCGGGGTAGCCTCGGGGCCCGCTGCCTCCACCATCGCCAACAGCTGCTACGTGGGCATTTCCTCCCCCGTGACCATCTCCTCTGGCGTCACAATCACTTCCTGCTCCTACATGACCACCTCGTCCTCCACTGTCCCCCTCCTCCAAGTCCCCTCCTCCGCCCCCCATAGCCTCCCGGGTGAGTCCGAGACTCAACTCCTCGCTTGCTCCTTGCAG
Organism: Penaeus japonicus; assembly: GCA_017312705.2. NCBI lineage: Eukaryota > Metazoa > Arthropoda > Malacostraca > Decapoda > Penaeidae > Penaeus > Penaeus japonicus. The sequence continues at coordinate 23,867 of BOPN01006331.1, forward strand.
AAAGTGCCCATGAAGGACTTCGGGTCGGAGGTGCGCGCCTCAATGGATATCGCGCACTTCTTGGCCCAGGCGACGCTCGTGCTCGACGTGGTTGAGACGTCCCTCGAGGGCATCACCGACCTCCTCCTCACAAAGCTGCTCGAGAAAGACGAGCCTCTGTGCTCCGTGGCCGAGGCAAAGTCCATTCTCTTCACCCACGACACCTGTGAGTACCACTTCATCTGTTCGTAGGCCTGGACTGCACTAGATATTAGATAGATGAATAAATTGTGTCATATATATATATATATATATTGTGTGTATGTATGTCTATATATTTAT
>BOPN01006331.1:33792-38792 GCA_017312705.2 Penaeus japonicus
GTCGTCTGGTTTGACTTCCCTGTAAAGCTTCATCATAAGGTTCAGCCCCCGTGTCTCTTGTTGTGTTAAACCAGCCGTTGGAATGTGTTACTATCCTTCGAAGCCTTAGAGTAACACCTATTTTCATCATGACGAAATGGGGCTGCAGAGCTATCTTGGGTGTCGTAGGTCTTTTGACTTTAGGTGTTACCATCCTTCCAATTTGCCTCCCTATATTGTTACTACCATCCCAGCAACGGATGACGTTAACAGGCCAGCCAAACCGTGTTATGGTCAGGATTTATGTGGCTGAAACGTCATTGGGTTTGGATAGCCCATAGGCAGATTGCTAAGCTATAGACTCCCACATCCGGCCCCACGCGTGATTACATACTCAGGGTCCGTGGTTTCGTGTGCCACTTATTGACGTGGTCTGCATATAGAGCTCCTTTTTTCTATACGTAGGTGTGTGCACTTTGGACGCTTTGAATTATTGTCTTAATGCTATCATTGCATAATTATATGAATAAATATATCAACACAATTCATAGGCTACATAAGAGGAATAAGAGTGTTTGGAATTCTTTTTGTTAAAATTGTTTTCGACTAGAAAAAAAAATCTTTCCCTTTCGTGGAGGTTACCGGATGAATAAATCGGTGATTTTTTAAGCTAGACTAGAAATACTACGAAATGTCACTCCAGGATTCCAGAAAGATGAAATCAGAGAGAAAGGTGAAAAGGTTGAGGGAAAGAGAAGAAAGACATGATAATGAAAGAAAGAGAGGAGAGAGAAAGACATGATGATGAGCGTGAAAGACAGTAAATAGAGAAAGAGAAGAGAGTGAAAGAAAAGGAATCTAACAGAGGCTGAAGTTTCGTACTGACTGCGCAGTTTGCAGATCCTTCGTGCGTACAGCCTTTGCACAGATAGTTCACCGGATAGAATTCCCGTATAACCATTGCGTGTCTGTGCCTTAGCCAAACAATGACCCTTCCCTTCACACCAGCTTCACACTAGCCCTTCCGTGTCAGCCCTTTCGTCTTCCCACCCAGCGCAGCTGAGCATTATGTCCCAAGACACTTACGAGTCTTTAATTAAAACTTTAAACTCCGCTCCGTCGCCTCCCGCATGGTTGGGGAAGAGGGGGAGGGCGTGGGAGGGGCACGGGAGGGAGGGGGAGGAGCTGCGGAGGGCGAAAAGGATAAACGGAGGTGGTAACGCATATCAACACGCTCTTGAAACCGCAACAAATGCACTGCACCACACCTCATCACAACATACACGCAGTGCAACATAACGCAAACACACATACAGCACAAACACACGTGCAACACAAACACATATACAACACAAAAACACATACAATACAAATACACATGCAGCACAGACACAAGAAACATAGGCACATCCACAACAAACACACGCAAAGAACACAAACAACTCACAGCATAAACACATGTTCAACAAAAACATACAAGCAACATAAAACCCCAAACAAGAAAGAAAGAAATATCAAAGAAAGAAATATCAAAGTTTTATTGGACCTCTAAGACGTATTCCTTCACCCTTCGTAAGATATCAATTTCACCTCAATATTACTTAAAGGATAAACAAAGTAAATAAAGATAAAATCAAGAACGAGACATATATGCAATCTATTCATTTTAGTCTCAGCTAAAATAAGGTAAATGTGGATTGTAACAATATCCTGCAAATTTCAGATATAACACGATTATGTTTGCAACTATTTCAGTTAAGATAAGCACAAGATTTAATTAGTTCTCTATTTACCACCCTGGCTAACTGCACAAGCAAGGGCAAGCTTTGATACATTGATGTAAGGTCATGACATTGTTGCTAACAATGTATTACAGATTAAGGTAATAACATGATTATATTCTCAAGTATATCAATTGTGAAAAGACATTTGATAAATAGTTGTAATATGATATCACATACCGAATTTCGAATATAGTATATGTACATTTTCTAGTACAGTTGATGATATGAAAGCATACCTTATGCTAGGTCCTGAAAGACTGTATCACACGGCACTTTGAGATATAATGTTCAAGTGTTCGTTTATATTTTGTTGCAAATTCTGCATTTAGGTTTTGCATTTTATAATCTTGATGTTGCAAAATATTTTTTTTTTATATACAACATAAGCACATCCTGCTCTGCTTCCCGACTGTAAGGATCCATCGGTGTAGCACTAATAGTTATTATTTAGGGTTTCAAGATGCTCAGTAATGGTTGCAAGGGCGTGTTGCTTAAGTATAGCTGGTGAAACTGTCTTTTTTAGGGACATTATCATAAAATACGTTCACTGTCGAGATTTTCCATAGTGGAATAGAACGTCCATACGGGGACCTACCCAAGGACATATTTATATTTAATTGGTGTATGAATTTGTATGTCACTTGCAACTGTGATTTAGTATTGTTATGAAAGGTTAACTTCTCTATCTTATGTTAAATTGCCTTTGGAACTCTGTAATATAGAGGGGTTCTTTAATTGCTTCGACACCAAATATAGTATTAATGTATGATATTCTTTCATAAATAGATTGAAAGTTATTTTCCGTTCTCATGTTCACAATCCTCGTTGTTTTGAGGTCACCGAGAATGATCCTCATGGCTGCATTCTGTACAATTTCTAGCAAGTTAACTCTGATTTCCTAAATTATGTAAGATGTAAGGCATGGTAATCTACCATTGACCGTATGTGTGACAGGTAAGAGTCTAGCATTGTTAACATTGCTACCATGGTTTCTGACAACAAGGGTCTTTCCTTAATTCTCATAATGAGCTATGTGTCGTTAACAGTCACCTCGAGATACTTGTATTTGTAGAAGAGATTTAGCTCAATGTCATCTGTATGAAAGTTTGGCAATGGGATTGTAAGAGAATTGAATGCCTTGTTTTTTCAACTGAGATTATCAAACAGAACTCAGTAGCTTTTGCGGACAGTACATTAAGAATCTGTTGCATTCTATGCTCGGATAAGGATATATTGCAGAGGTCATCAGCATAATAATGGAATCACTGCCCTTAGGCGGTATATTGCTTAATAGTCTGTGCATTAGAATCTGAAATAGCATGGGACTAAGTACGCCCCCTTGAGGCGTGTAAAACTCAAACATTTTAGAGTATGAACTTTTGATGCCTCTGAAGAGAATATGAGCTGATCGGTTTGATAAATACATTTGGATCCATGTTAAAAGTTTACCTTGAATACCAAAGCTAGCCAGTTGCTCAAGGTCTGCAGATTTGATATCGAGAATACTATTTGTATGCCTTGCTGAGAATTTGTCAATGCGCTGCAAAGCAGTACTGAGTGCTACGTCCTGGGAAGAATCACAAAGTCCAAGATTTAGGAATAAATTAAATCTGGCTGAATGCGACCGTAGAGTTAATGACATAATGTAAATTTGTGTTGTAGAAATGTATGGACATCAAAAAGAATTACATATCCTCTGAAAAATATATATGTAATCCTCTTTATGACGGTATTAAAATTTCCTTTTGATTTGAATAAACATAGGCAAGTTTGAAAGCTGCCTAATTCTTCTTTCGTTTGTTTGTTTACCCATGCACTTGTCAAGCTTTGATTAAACTATCCATCTTTCTTTATGTAATCTCCATTTTCACTCCTCTGATATTCTTCGCCCTGTTTTCTCATTCACTCTCTTTCCTTCTGCACACTTTCCTTTCTCATGTGTTATTTCCACCTTCGGATATTTTCCCTATAGTTTTTCCTTCCTTTTCTTTTTTCTTTTCACTTTCGGTCACTGTTTTTTCCTCCGTCGTTTCATGCTCGCAGCTGTCCCTTTTCCTTTTTGTTTTCCATGGACGGTATTTTTTCTTCGTCTCTTCTCTCCCTTTATCGTGTTTTCACTACCTCTTTTATTTTCGCTCTCAATTTCTTCGTTACTGTCTTCCCTTTTCTTTTTCTTCTCATTTGTTCATATTTCATAGCCCGACTTCTACGGTCCCTTTCTTTCCTTATCTCTTGTACCATTTCTTATTCCTCCCTTATTTACTTCCCCTCCCTTATTTCATTCTCCTCCCTTAACTCCATCTCCTCGACCTTTTTTTTCCTTCTCGTCCCGTCTCATCTTTTTCCTCCCCTCCCCCCCTTTTCTTTTTTTCTGCCTTCTCTTTCTATAATCCCCCTCTTTTTTCCATTTTTCCTCGACATCCCCTTTTATTTTTATTTTTTTTTTATTTTTTTTACTTTCCTCCCTTTTTCTCCCTCATTTTCTCCTTGCCTGTAATTCTCTCTTTCATCCGTCTGCTCTTTCTTCATCGCGTGTTTGCCAGAGCTCGGTTGATATTGGGCGATGTGTTAGATCACTCGGTTATCTCAGCTGATTAAACTCATCAGCAGATTTATTCATCTCCCCCTCGTCCTCCCCCTCTAACCCTGTAACCGATCTACCCCACCATACCCCCCCTCCTAACCATTTCAAGTTCCCATAGCCCCCCCCCCCTCCCAACTCCATCAACCTCCCCCTCCCTTCCCTCCCTCCCCCTATCCCCATCTCTATCTCCATGTTCGTCTGTTTCTGCCTTTCGTCTTTCTCCCTCTCCTCGTCTCCCCTTTAATATTCTCGCGCGTTTTCATGTCCTTTTGTCTCATATTCTTTCTTCTCTTCTTACTTATTACCTTCCTCCTATCTGCTCTTTCCCATCTTTCCCCCTTTTCCCCTCCTCATTTTCCCCTCTTTCCACCCTCCTTTGCCCCTGTTCTCGCCTGTTTCTGTCTCTTCTACTTTCCCTTCTACTCTTCCTTCCTCCTCCCTGCCTGCTGCTCCATATCTCGCGGTGCTACATCGACGTCCGCGCTTGCCTAATTGTTCAATAAGGTCGACATTAGAAATTGATTGCGCTAATTAGAGGTAATGAGAAGAGGGTCGTTATATTCATCAGTCCAAGATAAGGCGAACCTGATAACAGGCCGAGTTATGCCTTGGATGTGGTAACGGTTGTCGTTACGTAGATGCTTGTTATAGCG
>BOPN01006331.1:51292-53792 GCA_017312705.2 Penaeus japonicus
AGGGGGGGGGGAGGTATAGGTTTGTCGTTACAAAAAGTTGTCATTGCATTTTTTTTGCTTTTTTTTAGGATTGTTATTAGTTTCCTTGTTTATTGCCCCTGGGTCTTTTCATTCTTTTATCCAACTGTTATCGTTTTCTTTTTGTTTTCATCTTTTTTTTCATTTTGCGCTCGATCCTCCTCTTGTTTGTAGCGGCGAAAGTAACCGAAGGAGGAGGAGGAGGAGGAAGAAGAAGAGAAAGAAGAGGAGGAAGAGGTGGAGGTGCTTAGACCTCTTTTTGCTCCTCATCCTCTCTCTCTTCCTCTTTTTACTCTCCTTCCTTCTCCTCTTTATCCACCACCTTCCTCCTCCTCTTCTTCCACCTCCATCTTCCTCCTCTCCCTCCACCTCTTCCCTCCTCCTCTTCATCCACCCCTTTCCTCCTCCTTCTCTTCCTCCACCTCCTTCCTCCTTCTTACCTCCACCTCCACCTCCTTCCTCCTATTCTCCTTCCACCTCCTTCCTCCTCCTTCCTCCTCCTTCCTCCTAATCTTCATTCACCTCCTTCCTCCTCCTCTCCCTCCACTCCCTTCCTCCTCTTCTTTCTCCTCCTCTTCCTCCACCTCTTTCCTCCACTTCCTTCCTCTTCCTCCACCTCTTTCCTCCACTTCCTTCCTCTTCCTCTCCCTCCACCTCCTTCCTCCTCCTCTTCCTCACCTCCTTCCTCCTCTTCTCCCTACACCTCCTTCCTCCTTTTCCTCTACATTCTTCCTCCGCCTTTTCCTCCTCCTCCTCCACCTCCTTCCTCTTCTTTCTCATCCATTTCTTCCTCCTCCTCCTCTTTTTCCTCCTCTTCCTCCACCTCCTTCCTCCTCCATTCCCTCCACCTCCTTCTTCCTCCTTATCCTCCACCTCCTTCCCCCTCCTCTTCCTCTTCTTCTTCTTCCTCCTCTTCCTTCTACTCTTCCTCCTCCTCTTCCTCCTCCTTTTTTCCACTTCCTTCCTCCTCCTTTTCTCCACCTCCTTCCTCCTTTTCTCCTCCTCCTCCTCCTTCTCTTTTTCCTCCACCTTCTTCCTCCTCCTCACCTCCTTCCTCCTCTTCCTCCACCTCCTTCCTCCTCCTCTTCCTCCATTCCTCCCTCCTCCTCCTCTTCCTCCAATTCCTCCCTCCTCCTCCTCTTCCTCCACCTTTTTCCTCCACCTCCTGCCTCCTCCACTAGCCTTTTATCCCCAAGCACCGCCACCCCTCGTTCACAGAGCAAAATAAAACGTGTTTATGATTTTTTTCGCTTCGGTTAAATACATTGAGAAGATACGTGAAGGCACGCGTTGAAAGCGAACGGTATTGAACCTTCCTGCAAAGTAACATAAAGATTGTAGTGCACTGTTGTCGGAGCATACAATCAACCTCAACAACAGACTTTTACTGTTTCTCTCTCTCTCTCTCTCTCTCTCTCTCTCTCTCTCTCTCTCTCTCTCTCTCTCTCTCTCTCTCTCTCTCTCTCTCTCTCTCTTTCTCTCTCTCCCTCCCCCCCCCCCCCCCTCTCTCTCTCTCTCTCTCTCTCTCTCTCTCTCTCTCTCTCTCTCTCTCTCTCTCTCTCTCTCTCTCTCTTTCTCTCTGTCTCTCTCTCTCTCTCTCTCTCTCTTTCTCTCTCTCTCTCTCTCTCTCTCTCTCTCTCTCTGTCTCTCTGTCTCTCTCTCTCTCTCTCTCTCTCTCTCTCTCTCTCTCTCTCTCTCTCTCTCTCTCTCTCTCTCTCTCTCTCTCTCTCTCTCTCTCTCTCTCTCTCTCTCTCTCTCTCTTTCTCTCTGTGTGTCTCTCTCTCCCTCTCTATCTCTCTCTCTCTCTTACTGTCTCTCTCTCTTTCTCTCTTTCTTTCTCTTTCCACCTTTCTCTTCCATCCCCTTCACTTCCCACCCCTCCCTGTTGTCCCTTCTCTTCTCCTTCTCTCCTCCTAATTTCAACTTTCTCCCCATTGCACCCCCCCCTCCTCCTCCCCATACTCGTGGTGCCGACATCATGGGCTTTAGAAAAATTTGCGAAATGAAATCAGTGCATATGGATGAAAGTTCCGTCACACGCTCCCGTCCCGTTTGGGGAAGGGAATTAGATTTTGGTGTGTGGTTCACGTCGCGGGATTCTGTTAGAGGTTAAAGAGTCTGGAGACATGACTCCGCCCTGCGCCATGTGCTGGCATTTCACTCCCCTGTCAACTCTGTCCCATGTCTTTATTAAGCCTCCCATATCACCCTCCCTCTCCCCACACTCTTCACTCGCATGCCCGATTTCTCTGCACTACCATGATCTCCACCCCCTGATGGCTGGGTGTTCGCTGACACCCCTCCCTCGCTTGGTCCTGTGTTTCCCTGCCTCCCCTGCCTCCCCTGCCTCCCCTGCCTCCCCTGCCTCCCCTGCCTCCCCTGCCTCCGCCCGTCACACGCACAAAACACAATAAAGCGAAAGAACGCCTGAGCGACTGGGGCGAGCGCAAAGGTCCGGCGGGGGCAACACAAAGCAGAGAAC
>BOPN01006331.1:61292-78541 GCA_017312705.2 Penaeus japonicus
TAGTGACTGAGCCCGTTCTTCCTGTTTTTTATTCTCCCTTCTCCTCTTTTCGCTCTTTGCTCTCCTCTCCTCTCTCTCTCTCCCTCCCTCTATCTCCCCTACCCCTCTTCCCCTCCCATCTCACTCACCTTCCCTCCAGCCTTCCCTCCCTCTCCCCTCCCTTCCCTCCCTCTCCTTCTTCCCCCTCCCTTCCCTCCCTCTCGCTCGCCCGCATCTGAATCGAGGTGAAACTGAAAGCGCGGAAGGGCCAGGGATTGTGGCGGTTGCGGTGGCCGAGGCGAGGACGCGGGTCAGCGGGACGGGGATCGGGACAGCGGCGCTCGGCAAGGGTGATTGGGCGGGAGGATTGTGAATGGGGATGGTCGGGGAGAGGGAGTGGAGGGAGAGGGAGTGGAGGGAGAGGAAGGGGAGGGAGAGGGAGTGGAGGGAGGGAAGGGGAGGGAGAGGGAGTGGAGGGAGGGAAGGGGTGATAGAGTGAGAGTGAGAGTAAGAGTGAGTAGAGGGGAGGGGAGACAGTGGAGAGCATATAATGAAAGAAAGGGAGAGGCAACGAGGGGGAGAGAGAGAAAAGAAGAAAAAGAGTGAGAGAGAGAGAAAGAAAGAAAGATAGATCAAGGGAATAAAAGAGACAGAAAGAAAAGAAGGGAGAAGGGGGCTGCGAAAGGCAGACGAAAGGGATAGCCGAAGAAATTTTGGAGAAGCGGGTAACTTGAGGATAAAGGAGGGCTGAGTGGATCAAGACACGAAATCCAGAAGGAATGAGATGGTTGATACGAGTAGTATGGGTGAGTGAGCGAGTGAAAGATAGTCGGTGAGTAAATGAATAAAGTGAAGTTGCTGTGACTGACATTTTAAAGAACACAGTTCATAAGAATCAAGATCTTATAACACCTGATGACGTCATGAACCCCAATAACTATCATTCACTAAAGAAAATGCGAAGAGAAATGAAACAGAGGATAAAAGCTGGGGCGGGGGGGGGGGAGGCTGAGCTGGAGGGAGAGAAAGAGGGAAGGTGAGAGAGTCTTGATAGTGTAGGTCTAGAGGCGGCGTTACAGGATGTGATAGAGTCCAGTTTCGGCCGGCCACTTGTACCAGAACATTGGCAGCTTAAAGTTGTTGTGCCCGCGTGGTCTAGTCTGCTCCCCCCTTCCTCCCCCACCCCTCCTTCCCCCTTTCATCTTCTTTCAAGTCTCTCGCTTTTTTTCTCGCTCGCTCTCTCTCTCTCTCTCTCTCTCTCTCTCTCTCTCTCTCTCTCTCTCTCTCTCTCTCTCTCTCTCTCTCTCTCTCTCTCTCTCTCTCTCTCTCTTTCTCCTCTTCTCCTTCTTCTCCTTCTCCTTCTTCTCCTTCTTCTCTCTCTCTCTCTCTCTCTCTCCCTCTCTCTCTCTCTCTCTCTCTCTCTCTCTCTCTCTCTCTCTCTCTCTCTCTCTCTCTCTCTCTCTCTCTCTCTCTCTCTCTCTCCTCTCTCCTTCTCTCTCCCTCTCTCCCTCTCTCCCTCTCTCCCCTCCCTACCTCCCTACCTCCCCTACACTCCCATACCTCCCTCCCCTCCCCTTCCTTCCCTCTCTTCCCCTTCTCTCTCTCTCTCTCTCTCCCTCTCTCTCTCTCTCTCTCTCTCTCTCTCCCTCCCTCCCTCCCTCCCTCCCTCCCTCTCTCTCTCTCCCTCCCTCTCTCCCTCCCTCTCCCTCCCTCCCTCCCTCCCTCCCCCTCCCTCCCCTCCCTTCCTCTCCCTTCCTCCCTCCCTCCCTCTCTCCCTCCCTCTCTCCATCCCTCCCTCCCTCCCTCCCTCTCTCTCTCTCTCTCTCTCTCTCTCTCTCTCTCTCTCTCTCTCTCTCTCTCTCTCTCTCTTCCCCTCCCTCTTTCCCTCCCCCCTACCCCTATTTCCCCCCTTTTTTCCCCTCTACTTCCCTTTTGATTCCTTCCTCTCCTTGCCATATCCCTGCCCTTGCGCGCGCTTCCGTTCTCTCTTCAGACTTCTTGTTTCTTCTCGCCTGACGCTTAATTTCCTTTTCCTGATATTTTGCTTCCTTGCGCACACTCACATTCACTCTGTATGTGTGTGTGTGTATGTGTGTGCGTGTGTGTGTGTACATATACAATAAGTATATATGTAAATATATATGTATTCATATATATACATACCCTTACTCTTCCCTTCCTCCTCTTAGTCTCTCGTTTTTCTTTCTCTTGCTCTTTTTCTCCTCTCTCGGCTCTTTATCATGCTGTTTCCTCTCCCTTCTGTTTCGTCTTTAACCCATGTCTTTTTTTTCTTTCTTATTTTTTTGTTTTGTTTTTGTTTTTGTTTTTTGCAACCTACATTAAAAAAAAAAACTTTTATCCCCTCCTAGTCTGTCTCTTGTCTTTTTTCATCGTTTCTTTATTTGTATCGTCTTTCTTCTTTGGTCTTTTTATCCATTGTCCCCGTTTTTCTTCTTCTATTTTCTTTTCATCTCGTTTTCCTGTTCTTCCGATATACATTTTTGTGTCATTTCATCTGATTTTTATTTCTTTTCGTTAAAGTTGTCTCCTTTAATCCGTATCTCTTTCTACTGTTTTTTTTTTTTTTTTCTCTCACGCCATTAACTGAAGCTCCCATTTTGCAGTATACTCTCTGTTTGTCCTGCCCTTATACCCTTCGCTTTCAGTGAGTCATACTATCCCTTCCCTTCCCTTCTCTTCTCTTCTTCTCGCTTCTCTTCTCCTCCCTTCTCTTCCCTTATCTTCTCTTCTCTTTTCATCACCATCCCTATAAAAATCACCATCACTATAATCATTATCACCATCGCCACCACTACAATCATCATTAATCATATACCTAAACAAATGCAACATGAAAAGGGAACAGAGACAGAAACAGACAGAGAACCAGTCAGTCAGTCAGTCAGAGAAAGAGAAAGATAATAAAAAGAAAAGAAAGAGACATAATAAAGAAGAAACAAAGCATTAAGAGAAAGGTAAATGAGTGTAAATATGAGGGGGGGGGGGGTAGGGGAGTGCAGGAGAGGGGTAAGGAGAAGACATAGGGGAGCGGGGGAGGGAGAGGGGAAGGTAAGGGGGGGGCGGAGAGAAGAGGAGAGGACGGGTGGGGGGGACCTAGCATGGATCGTAAAACTTGGCCTTGCGTCATTATTTAAGTGTGATGAAGCTGAAGACTTGAGCTGCGTTCAGAGGCGGCTCCGGAGATGCACCCTCCTTAATCCATCTCTGTGGTAATTAGTAGCGCTGATTATCTCATTATCTTTCTCTCTGCTGTTGTTTTTTTCTGTTGTTGTGTTTTTTTCCTGCTCGATCGCTCGTTCGCTCTCTCTCTCTCTCTCTCTCTCTCTCTCTCTCTCTCTCTCTCTCTCTCTCTCTCTCTCTCTATATATATATATATATATATATATATATATATATATATATATATATATATATATATATATATATATGTATCTTTCTCTCTCACCATTGTAATTAATGGAATAAAGTATTTTGAATTGAATTTGAATTTAAATTTGAACTTTCACTCACTCACTCACTCACTCACTCACTCACTCACTCACTCACGCACTCACGCACTCACGCACTCACGCACTCACGCACTCACACACACACACACACACACACACACACACACACACACACACACACACACACACACACACACACACATATATATATATATATATATATATATATATATATATATATATATATATATATATATATGAACACAAACACACTCATACTCACACTCTCACACTCACACTTACTCACACTCAGTCAGTCAGTCAGTCACTCACTCTTTCTTTCTCTCAGTCTATCTGTATATCTATCTTTCTTTTCCTCTCTACCTCTCCCTCTCCCTCTCCCTCCCTCTCCCTCCCTCCCTTCCTTTCCCCCTCTTCCTCTCCCAATCTAAGGTCGGACAACTGACTTTGACCCATTATCTGAGTCGGCCTGAGTTGACCCCATGACCCCGCAGCCCACGTGTGAGGTCGGATTGGGTTTGCTAATTTTGGCTAATGTCAACTAACGGAAAGGAAAGATTTAATTGGTGTGTGTGCGGGGGAGGGGGAGGGGAGGAAATCTGTTGAATGCAATTGTGATCGCCAAGTGAAATGCGTTGATTAGGACAGAGCCGGATGGGCGAAATATATCAGTGTACGCGGGCCTTTGTAATCAGGGGGTCATTCGCGGGAATTAACATTAATTAGAATAATATACACATTCCTCACGGAGCCTCGCCACCCATTTCCCTCGAAACATCTCTAACTTTGAACGCTTTCCACCTCCCTTTCTTTCCTTCGTATTTTGTTTTTCTTTTTCTTTTTCTTTCTCCTCCTTCTTCTATTCTTCCTTTTCTTCGGTCCTTTCCATCTTCTTTAGCGCTTTTTCGTTCTTTTCCTCCTCTTTCGTCCCCCTTCTTCTTCGTCTTCTTACTCCCTTCATGCCACGTCTTCTCTACTTACCCTCCCCTCCTCCTCATCTTCTTCTCGACTTGCCCTCCCCTCCTCCATTTCTTCCTCCTCCTCCGCGCCTCCTCCTCCTCCTCCTCATTCTCCTCCTCCTCCTTCCCTTCCCTTCCCTTCCCCATCCCTTCACCCTCACGCTCACCCGCCCCTTTCCCTCCCACCCTCCCCCACCTCCCCCCATTTTATTTCCAAATCCCTCATTCGCCTATTAACATGCTGGTCATTTATCCGTTATTTAGGCTCGCCTCACGCCTGCCAACATGCGTCCTTCCGCGTGAAAAAGAGGAAACGCTAAACTCCATCTCTAAAGATGTGGTTTCCTTTGACACTCGTGAGAGGGGGGAGGGGGGGGGGCGACAGCCGCGCCGCCGCCGCTCTGATCGCGCCGTCGCACCAGTTGTTGCTTTTAGCGTTTATTTGGCCTCTCTTTCTGTCGGTCTCTCTTTCCCTTTCTCTCTTTCTCTTTCTATTTCTATTTTCCTTTGTATCTGTTTCTGTATCTCTTTCTATCTATCTACCTAAATATCGGTTTCTCTCTCTTCTCCTTTTTCCTCTAGTTGTTGTTCTTCATTCTTATAACTTTTCTTTTTATTGTCCTTTCTTTTTCGTTTATATATTTATTTTTGTTTTCATGTGTGATCCCCCCACCCCACCTCTCTCTCTCTCTCTCTCTCTCTCTCTCTCTCTCTCTCTCTCTCTCTCTCTCTCTCTCTCTCTCTCTCTCTCTCTCTCTCTCTCTCTCTCTCTCTCTCTCTCTTTCTCTCTTCTCTCTCTTTTTCTCTCCACCTTCTTTCTCAGTCTCTCTTTCAGTCCCTTACGAGAATCGTCATCCTCCCTTTGGCGAACTTGCCTCATTAAGAACTTTCCATTCCATTCACGCCTCCGTCACCGTCGCCATTCTCACTCGTTCGTACAATGAAGGGAATGATGTCATTTTCTGCCTTCCTCCCCTCCTTCTTCTTCCTCTTCTTCTTCTTCTTCTTTTCCCATTTTCTTCTTCACGCCAGAGGAAGAGAAGGAGGAGGAGGAGGAGGAGGAGAAGGTTGGGGAAAAGAGAGAGGGCAACGCATAGCAAAGGACTATGTTGTTTTTGTTTTTGTTTTTCTCTTGTTCTCTCTCTCTCTTACATTTCCCATCCTCTTTCCCGCAAGCCACGTAGCCCCGTTATAGGTAGCCGTAGTCCCCTCGTGTTCCTTCCCGTAGATGATGTCTGTCTCAGCCTCTGTGCCATGGATGACGACCTCCCACAAGGACCGATTTTAATCTTGGAGAATATTTGATTTTCATCTTGAATGAATTGCCGCCGTCCCGCACTATGGGCCTCCCCCCTCCCCGCCTGCTCCCTCCATCGCATCCCTTTTCCGCCTTCCCACCACTTCCTCGTTTCGTGCTCTTCCTCCACGTCTCTTTCGTTGACGTCTTACATGGTTTCGTCTCGTTCCTCTTTATATTCCTCTTTCTTTCTCTTTCTATTTCACCCTGTCCATCTCCCTCTCACACAGTCTTTCTTTCTTTCTCTCTCTTCCCCTACATTTTCCTCCTCGCTTTCTTTTTCTTCTCACCCTCTATGCCTTCCTGTGCTGAACTTTTCCCCTGACATTCCATCTTTTCGTAATGTTTTCTCCCCCAATTGCTTTGCTCTCCTTTTCTTGCAACTCCTCCTTTCTATTTCTTCCCCTCTTTTTCCTATTCCCCATTTCTCTCCCCTTCCTCTTCCCCATTTCTCTCCCCTTCCTCTTCTGTGGCTGTCCTCTCCTCCCTCCTAGTACTCGACTTCATCTATCACCTTCCTTCTGTTCCCTCTGTCATATCTCCCTGATATCAAGTTACTCGTCCCTATATGTTAAGTGAGTGATGTTCCCACGCATTTTTACCCGAGAGGAAAATGTTCCTCGATTGTTATGAGTTGTTGTGTCCCCGCTGTTATAAATCCGAGTCTTTTTTTATCCCGTGGATTTTTCATATGATATATAACCTGTTATAGATTAGACTAAGCCAAGTTTCGATGTGTGTTTTTTGTTCTTTCAAAAGAGAATATGACTATAGTATACTCATGGTTGACCTTGGTATCCTCTATTATTATACAAATCAAGCTTTGACAACTGCTTCCACATTTTTTCCCCCTACAAGCAGAAAAAAAATCCAACATAAATAGAGTGTGAAACGAGATTGTGATTGCGTTGTCTAAGCTTGATTAGTTCCATGTTGTATCCCACCCCGACACGCCCTTGCCTCTCTCCTCGGAACGTCCCTGTTTCATTCCAGCCGACATTCCAGCCTTGGCGCCTGGTTCAAAAGAGCCAATTCACTGTGGAGTTCTCTTCGAATCCAAGCCCAGTGAAGCTTCTGATGGTCTGGCTCGAACGAAACAAAATGTTCGAGCCGACATTCAGCTTCGGTGCCCGGTTCAAGAGTGCTCATTCACTGTGGAGTCTCTTCGAATCCGAATCCAAACCGAGTGAAGCTTCGGATGGTCTGGCTCGAACGAAATAATCCCGGTCGAGGGCGATACAAGAGCGCGAAAAGGGTACCCAGCCAGCAGTGACGTGGCAACGACAGATGGCTCATTTCACGACCTAAAATTTAGATACTTTGTTTTACATGAAATACCTTCTTCGTTAAAGAGCATTAGTGAAAGAATATGTCCGTTTATTTCTCGTCTTTTTTCCTGATAGTGTCACTGCTGGCGCGGGGAGCCAAGAGGGACATTAATGGTGATGTTTTAACCCTCCCTCAGCCTCAGCCCCCCCTCCCCCAGAACCCCCCTGTCCTCTTTCTCTCTTTACTTCTTTCTTAGGAATGAAAAAAGGCAGGCGGAAGATGTTTCTCATTCTGCCTTTGTCTTTTCTTCATTACCTGGGTCTTTTGGTTTTCTCAATTCTATCATTTTGCCGTAGAGCATTTCTCTCTCTCTCTTTCTCTCTCTCTTTCTTTCTCTCTCTCTCTCTCTCTCTCTCTCTCTCTCTCTCTCTCTCTCTCTCTCTCTCTCTCTCTCTCTCTCTCTCTCTCTCTCTCTCTCTCTCTCTCTCTCTCCCATTTTCTCCCTCCGTCTCTCTCTCACTTTTCTTTCCTTTCCCTTTATCCTGGCTTTTCCCCTCACCTTTCTTTCTCCTCTCCCCCTCCCCCTTTCCCATCTTCCTTCCCCATCTCTCCTCCCACCTCCCCCATTTCGCCCAAGTACCCCGGAATGTTGCATTGCTGTATATCACCCAACGTGACCTTGTACTTCTCTGTCTTTTCAGCCTCGTCCAATGAGAAGGACAGTCTTTCAAAAGGTTAGAATTTTGTCTTTATTCTTTAAGCATTTTTTCTTTATTGCTGTGTTGTTGATACTAATCTAGTGTGCTTTGTGTACTGTGTCTGTCTGTACATGTGTGTGTGTGTGTATTTATGTATACATGCATACACATATATAGAAACACGCACATGTACTAAACACACACACATATAGATACTGCACTATATATCCATGTATGTTTGTTTAAATGTGGTACTAAGATTTAGGTAAGAGAGATGACATCTCGTTCCTACTTCATCACTGCACTGTATTGTAAGAATTGCACATGTACTAATATGCATCACACTCATCTGTACTGTAACACTACTCATTTCCGGCAGGTGTTCAACTCGAGTTATCAAATAACATTGCCGTAGATAGCGGATGACATACTGACACTTTAATTTTAGATTTTAATTGCATTTGGCTTGATGGTACTAATATTAAGCTAAGTTATAGTTGTAGTTCTATTGAGTTTATATAATGTGTATGCCTTTACCATCGTCAGGACCGGTAAGTACGATGCTTTTTATTTTGTAAGTAACATTTGAATGAGACAAGCATTTTTATATCATCATAGAAGATGACTAACTACCCTAATCTTTGTAAATTCTTCGTAAAGTCCTCGTTGGTTATTAACGAAGGCTCTGTGTGTATGATCTGTCTTATCCATGCGTGTGGTATGGTAATGACACGTTGAACTAGTGACACAAGGCGGCTGGACAAAGCTTTCTTAGATAGGAATGAAAGTATATAGGAAGATTAGCAGAGTTCGTTCTGAAATACTTATACACAGATCGAGCAAGATAGGTTCGGCAGGAGACGCGAATTAGTCAACAGCTGGATAAAAGCATTCCTAAGATTGGATTAATTGGATATCGGAGAACAAGATAATAAACCGAGAGTGGAGTCGAGGGTTTCTCGATGAATATTGGATCAAGACACAGGAGGACATGTCAAAACAGGCAAAATAATTGATGGGTTTAATTGGATAGAACTGAGACGAGAGCAGTTTTAAAAGCACCGCGATTGGAGTGATCATTTTATTTTTTTATTTTTTTTTCAATTTAACTGCGAGTAAAAAGATGATAAACGGGAGAATAAAGAAATTAATAAATAGATCTAAACTCCAGGCAAAACAAAACACCTTTATCTAAACGAATACGTAGCAAAACCGATGATAATATGATCTAACAATTAATTCAATTTCAAGATCATAGACACATAATGATACGGTGATTAAGGTTAAAAAGAATGTCTAGCCAAATAGGACGGAAATAGATATATGAAACAGTCAGGGCAGATAATTCGAGGGATAACGGTACAGGTAAAGTGGGTTTGTTGAATATGAGGATGCGAAGAGGGTATGACTTGCAGAATTAGGTGTATGAGGGTCATGATAAAGTATTTAGAAATTAGATAGACTGATTGATAAAAGTCGATTGAAACTGCACATATTTGTTGAAAAATAGATTAGCGAACGTTATTAATAATAAAATAGATTTTGAATGCTTAAAGCTAGTGGATAAAATCAATTGATCAATAATTTTTTGAAGGTATAAAGTATAAAGCCTAAGAAGAATAGCTCTATAAAACTAAATAAGACCGCCAGGCCAATAAAAGTGGAGGAAATTAGGGAGACGCGGTGAGGCCTCTTAGAGAGAGAAAGAGGTCTGATTGTCTACTTCAAGTTTTAAGGAGAGGTAGGATAGCTAATCCAATCAGGCAGACAAAAGAAAGCCAAAATTAAAAACACATCAAAAATGGACTACAAATAGAGATGGAAATAGAGGAAGAAGAAGAAGAAAAAAAAAATTAGTCCGTCCAGGGAAGACGTTCCAAGCAGCAGTGGCGAAGACGAAGAGAAGTGAGTTTAAGTAAATATAACTATTGGATTCAGATGGAGAGGCAAAGGAAAACACACGGCGCGGGAGGAACGGCGGAGTTGGAGGCCGCCGCTATGTGAGGTGGGAGTTCGGCGGAGTAGTAGCTTCGGTAAATTGGCGGGTCGTTGAATTGATCAGCCTTGAGGAAGGAGAAAAAGGGCGGACGTGGCAGGTCAGCGCGTTGCCGAATTTGCAGGTCAACAGAACTTGAATTTACAGATTAGAGCAATGGCAGATCAACGGTTCTGCAAGATGGCAGATCGGCGTTGTGTCGGCAAACAAGTTGATGGAATAAGCAAGTCTTCGAAACTGACAAGTCGGCGAAATGGCAAGGCAGATGGTGGGCAAGATGGCAGGAGGGCGATTGCGTCGACTTGTTAGGAATTCTTAAAGTTTCTGATTCCGTTTGGGTGAACCTGTGATGCTGAGAGAGGAACATCCTGCATGTAGGCCAGGTGGCGGCGGAAGTGTCTGTCTGTGAGGAATGTGTTGAGGAATGAAAAAGTGGTGACGTGTGGTGAACGTAATATTCTTACGGGTGTAAGAATTGCGTGAATTTGTGTTCGCGTTTCAATTTGATGGTGATTGTGATGGCAATTTATGTATGGGACATGCATAGTGGTCGGACATAGGTTGCTGATGGTTCTAAAAAATCATCGATTTGTAGTAACCGAGTCGTATCTTAGACATAAAACTTCAGAGGAATGACGAATGTTCTACGACATCGAGAACATAACCAAGGACCATAGGTTATATGACAACTTTGTAATAATGTAGATTTTTAGAAGACGTATGCGATTAGTTAGTGATGGTTCTGTGTATGTTGGGTATCTGACGTCCGACCAAAGTATTTGCAGCTGTTCAAATACTTTGTGCGTTGTATCAGCGCTGAAGTGAAGCTGCACTCAGGCTCTTGTTGGAGTGGACGAACAGCTGAGTGGATGTGAATGACTGTCGTGAAAAATGTGGGGTTCATGATTCATGGTTGTTTCGTCTCGGTTCTTCTACTTCCTGTTTCTTCTTCTTCCCTTGTCAATTATCCACTCCATTTTTATCCGAAATTACCCTCCTTCCTCTCTCTATTATCTTTCGTGGCTTGTGATTTTATGCGTGTATTTCGTGTCTTCCTCTGTGTGTGAGAGGAAAACCCTCCAACCCCATATTTAGACGTCGGGGTGTTTTATAGCCATTTCCTTCCCCGAACTGGGAATGCATCTCCCCTCAACCCTGTCATTTTGAATAGTTCACACACCTTTTCCCCCCTCTAGTACCCCCCCCCCCTTCCCCCTCCCCCTACAATATTGACAAAAAATATTTGAATCCTCCCGAGAAATTCGAATCCTAATCGTCACTTCACCCCCAAAATACCACACAATTCGAGACAACTATCCAGATATACTTGCCCCCCCCCCCCCTTTCCCCATTTCAACGTAACCCCGCTTTCCTCTGAGATGTGCCTCCCCCACCAATGCCCAGTAGGACAATATCCCCTCCCTCCCTCTGTCCCTCCCTCTCTTTTTCCCGCCCTTCCCCTTCCCCTTCTCCTCCTCTTCACCATCATCCTTATACGTATCCTTATCCTTGTGTTCATCTCCATCCTTATTTTCACCGTCATCCTCATGCCCCCCCGTCCTCCTCTTGCTCTGCTTGCTTCTCCTCCTCCTCCTCCTCCTCATCCTATTACTAGTACTACTACTATTACTACACTACTACAATTCCTTCATTATCCTGCCTCCTCTTCCCTCCTTTCCCTCCTCTTCTCTCCTCTCCCTCCTCTTCTCTCCTCTCCCTCCTCTTCCCTCCTCTTCTCTCCTCTCCCTCCTCTTCCCTCCTCTTCTCTCCTCTTTCCCGCTCTCTCCTCCTCTTCCTTCCTCTTTCCCCCCTCTTCCCATCCCTTCCCTTCTCTTCCCTCTTTTTCCTCCCTCTTTCCCCCTCTTACCTCCTCTTACCTCCTTTTCCTCCTCTTCGTCCTCTTCCCTCCTCTTCCCTCCTCTTCCTTCTTCCGTCCCGTCCGTCCACGAGCTTCCTCTTCTACTCTGTCCCTCCACCTCCTCCCCATCTTCCCCTCTACCTAATCCCCTTCCTCTTCACTATCCCCATCCCCAGAGTGATGCATGTAAAGGAATGCGAGGTGTAGGGTGGAAGGGGAAGGGAAGAGGGGGGGGGGGAGGTGTAGGGTGCAAGGGGAAGGGGAAGGGAAGAGGGGGGGGGGGATGAGTGAAACAGAGTATGCTTGGGAGGATGCGATGGCTGTCATTAGCCTTTGGAGACGGAGAGAGAGAGAGAGAGAGAGAGAGAGAGAGAGAGAGAGAGAGAGAGAGAGAGAGAGAGAGAGCACGAAGAGAGTGAAAGAGAGGGAGAAAGAACGAGAGGCACACAGTCAGAGAGAGACAGAGACAGAGACAGAGAGACAGAGTGAGAACGAGAGGCACACAGTCAGAGAGAGAGAGAGAGAGAGAGAGAGAGTAGTTACGATGACAGAGACAGAGGTAGTGCAAATGATGATGATGATGATGATGGTGTTGGTGATGGTGATGGCGGCGGAGATAAGGCTTAAGACGAGAAGCATGACCAAAGAGCCCCCGCGCGGACGTGCATGAAGTTATGCCCGCAAAGTGTGCAAATGTTCGTGCAGCAAACGGAGATTAATGGCGGCTGATAATAATGTGCGTCGCCCTCCTGTCTCCCTCTTCCTTTTCCTCCTCCGCCGTCCTTCATCCTCCTCCTCCTCCTCCTCCTCCTCCTCCTCCTCCTCCTCCTCCTCCTCCTCCTCCTCTGTCCTGCATCCTCCTCCTCCGCCGTCCTTCATCCTCCTCCTCCTCCTCCTCCTCCTCCTCCTCCTCCTCCTCCTCCTCCTCCTCCTCCTCCTCCTCCTCCTCCCTCCAGGTGAGAGACTGAGAGATTAACCCTGTGTGTGTCTCTCCCTACAGGTGGCCAGATATACCCCGAGGCTTGGCTGCCCCTCGTCACTAAGTACGACCAGCGGTACCCCATCTTGTATATCCATTTTGTAATCATTTTCCTTTATTCCTCTTTTGATCGTTTTTTATTTATCCCTTCTCTCTTCTTCATATATATAATTATTATTTTTTTCAATCATTCTATTTTTATTTTTTTTCTCACTCTCTCTCTTATTCTGCAGCCTCGCATGGTAAAAGCGTTACGATGTTTTATTGATTATGTATATCTAAAGGAGTCTTGATTCTTTTCAATTGGCATTGGAAACCATTTTGTTCTCTGCCATCGCATGTCCTACAGATAATTTCTCTTCATATCTGTAAAGTTGTACATAAATTCGATTTTTTAATATTATTTTTATGGAGTATCTCCTCTAGCGATGATGTTCACAGGTCTCGTTTTGAATCGACGATTTTTGTGGCCTTTATCTCTCTGCGAAGCTTTGGGTTTTCTTGCAATGTTGATTTTCATTAGCTTTGCGTTTAGACTCTCGTTCCTTTTCGTTCCTTCTTTCGTTCTTTCCCGTTCTCATTTGTTGTCTCTTTTTCTTTCTTTTTTTCTCCTTCACTTTCTTTCTCCTTTTTCTTTTTCTTTCACTTACCATTTCTCCTTTGTTTCTTTCTATCTATCTATCTGTCTATCTATCTATCTATCTGTCTATCTATTTCCATCTCTCCTTTCATCTCTCCCTCCCTCCCTCTCTCCCTTCGTCCCCCTCTCTCCCGTTTATCCTCCCTCCCTTCCACCTTTTCGCTCCCATCCTATTTTCTTCTATCCTTTTCTCTTTTTTTCCCTCCCTCCTTCCCTCCCTCCCTCCCTCTCTTCCTTCTCTCCCCCTTTCCCCCTCTCCTTCCTTCCTTCCGTCCCTCCCTCCGTTCCCCTCTCTCCATCCTCTCTTTCTTTCTCTCTCTTTCTCTCTCTCTATCTCTCTCTCTCTTCATCTTCTTCTTCTTCTTCTTTCTTCTCTCTTCTCTCTCCCTCTTCCTATCTCTCTCCTTCTCATTATCCCTATCCCTCTTCCTCTTCCTGTTCCCTCTCCCCATACATATCCCTCCTCGCTCTCTCCTCACCTGCCTTTCGCTTTTCCTCTCCCTCTGTCTTTTCATCTCTTTCTATTTTAACATAGCTATAAAATGTTTATCTTTTCTTCAATTTTATTTTATTTATATTCCTGGCCAATTTTTATCCTCGCCAATTTTTATCCTCGCCAATTTCTATTCCTCGCAATTTTTTATCCTCGCCAATTTCTATTCCTCGCAATTTTTTATCCTAGCCAATTTTGATCCTCGTAAATTTTGAATCGCCAAATTTTGATCCTGGGCGATTGTTTTCCCCTCCTAAGCAGGATTTTTTATCTTTGCCATTTTCTCCTTTCAATCTTCTAAAAGAAAAATAATAATAATAAAATAAAATCTACGACCATCATTCGGGCTTTACCTGTGTATGTGTGTGCGTATGTGTACACATTTAGATACTTGGGCAGTTTCTTTTCAAGACTGTCATCTATGTTTTCTATGTGGTGAGGTTATGTATTACATATTTTTTCTCTCTATGCTATCTTCAGTCGTGTAAAGTAGAATTGTAGATTTTTCATATTTTTTTCTCTACTGTTTTAGCCAAGCTTCATTTGTATAAGTAGTGGATGGTAAGTTTGACTGTACAATTGTGCTGTGTATTGTTATTTATTGCTATTTATATTCCCAAAAAGATAAATATTTACATTGATATGTATATTCACAGCAGGCAATGACAAGCAGTACATGGATAAACATTCTGTGTGTCTAGGATTACGTATGTACATATCATTGCTGAGTATGTACATACATGCGGAGCGGAAGTGCAACTTTGAGAGCAACATAGGAAATGCAACGTTAGAATTATATCTATATGATAACTATAGATAGGAAATAAGAAATATATCAATAAAAAGGACAAACTCGAAAACGTGACAGAAGGAAGAATTGGCCATACATACAAAATAGATCAATAATACATACAAAAAAAAACGAGGATAAGATAATTAATATGAAATACATTGAATTAATGAACAGTGTACGAGAACAATAGGGAACAACAGAGCTTAGGATACAGGACCAAAGAGCAATCGGAAGAGAGGACGAAGAGACAGTAGGAGAGAGAGGGAGAGAGAAAGATCACGGCCTGAGAAAAGAAGAAAATAGCCCCCCCCCCTATCCCCCATGCCTCAAAAAAAGGCGGGCTGGACTCGATGGGCCTAATCAATAACTAGGTCGGGGCATTTAACGTGAAGATTAGCCCAGTCTCTCCGCGAGCAGCGATTAGGCAATCATTGACAATTAACGGGATGATTGGGGATCAGACGAGACGATTAGTGATGAAAAGAGAGAGTAGTCATAAGGGAAAGATTGGCTAATACTAACACGATTAGCCTTTGCTTGGACGACGTGTTAGAGGAAAATGAGACAGAGGGGAAAACAGATAAAGGAAGAGCATACAAAAATAGATCAAATAAAATAAGGGGAAGATGAAGGGAAGTATACATTTATTAGAAACATAAGAAAATGAAAATGGAAAAAAAAGATTGGAAATGAGGGGGGGAATGATACAAAAACAAAAGAGAAAGAAAAAGGAAGGCGATTCGTATATGAAAATAAGAGGGGAAGGGCATGAGTAAATAGAATAGTGAAGGGCGAAGTGAAAGGGGTAAACAGAAGCAAAGGGGAAGAAAGAGGGGAGAAAGAAGGGGAGAGGGGCATAAGCGGATGAAAGAAGGAAGGGGAAATGAAACGTGAAAAGACGAACAAAGTGGAGGAAAGCGAATGAAATATTAATTCGTTAAATAAAGTAAGTTTAATGTTTCCTGGATTGTTGTACCGAATCCATGTATAACATTCTAATTAAAGCTTTGTTGTTGGATATACGGTTTACGTTTGTTTACATTCATTTACTTATTATAAAGAGAGAGACATACAAACAACGTACACAACACAACACAACACAACACAACACAACACAACACACACACACCACAACACAACACAACACAACACAACACAACACAACACAACACAACACAACACCACACCACACCACACCACACCACACCACACAACACAACACAACACAACACAACACAACACAACACAACACCACACCACACCACACCACACCACACCACACCACACCACACAACACAACACAACACAACACAACACAACACAACACAACACAACACAACACAACACAACACAACACAACACAACACAACACAACACAACACAACACAACACCACACAACACCACACAACACCACACAACACCACACAACACCACACAACACCACACAACACCACACAACACCACACAACACCACACAACACCACACCACACCACACCACACCACACCACACCACACCACACCACACCACACCACACCACACCACACGCAAGCACACGCAAGCACTCAAACACATAAAAGCAAACACAAAACCACACAAACACATTCTCACATACACACAAAAGCACACGCACACGCACATACATATTCATGGAAGCTCATAAAAGCTAAGGAAAGCAATAGCGGCAACGAAAGCATAAACATAAACGGGAAATGCACGGGTCAAGCAAGCAGAAGCACTACACTGGGATGAGAATTAAGCGCCCAGAAGCAGGAGTGAAAGCGAAGGAGAATTTGAAGAGGAGGAGGTGGAGAACGAGGTGGAAGAGGTGGTGAAGGAGGTGGAAGAGGTGGTGAAGGAGGTCGAGGTAGAGAAGGAAGTGACGAAGGAGGTGGTGGAGGAGGTAGAGAAGGAGATGAAGGAAAAGGTGGAGGTGGAGGAGAGGTGGTGGTGGAAGAGGAGGTGGAGAAAGGTGGGAGGTGGATGTGGAGGAAGGGGTGAAGAAGGAGGAGGTGGAGGCAGAGGTAGAGTTGGAGATGTAAGTGAAGGCAGAGGAGGAGGTAGTAGAGAATTCTGAAGGTGTAGACGAAAGGAGAGAACATTGGGACGAGGAAGGGAAGGAACAGAATAGGATGAAGAATGAAAGAAAAAAATATATTGTTAGAGAATAAAAGAAACTAGAATGGAGTGGGGAATGAAAGAAGAATAAGGAAGAAGAATAAAGAATGGGAAATGATAATGCTAATTAGGATATAAATGAAGGGGATAACTTAAAAAAAAAATATATATATATATATATATATAGGATGAACCAAGATAAAAAAAATCAAATGCCACAGAAGAAAATTAGGATAATTGAGAGCATGCAGAAATGGCGAAAGACTAAATAATAGAAAAAAAACAAAGGAAAGAAGAAAAATGAAATAGAAGAAGAAAAAAAACTATTCTCTAGGAAGAACCGAAGCCTTAAAATGTTTAGCTTCTTCAGGCCACCTAATTATCCGATTATAAAACACGGCGGCGATTGCGGCACACACCGCTAGATCGCGCCTTTGTCTCTGGGCTAAACGCGCTCCTTCACTGAAGCGGAGGAGGCTTCGGGCCCTCTCCGGACTCTTACTCTCTCCCTCTCCTTCTCTCCCTCTCGTTCTCTCCCTCTCGCTCCTTCACTCTCATTCATTCTCTTTCCTTGCTCTTGCTCACTTTCACTTTTCTCTCTCTCTCTCTCCCTCTACCTCCCCCTACCTCCCCCTCCCTCCCTCAATCTCTCTCTCTCTCTCTCTCTCTCTCTCTCTCT
>BOPN01006332.1:30000-31383 GCA_017312705.2 Penaeus japonicus
TTTTAAAATTATGCATTTAACCATATAGCATGTCAGGGAGAGGAGCATGGTTCCAATTATCTATCTCATTCTTGTCATAATCGTGGTTGTGAAAACAATATATATATATATATATATATATGTATATATATATATATAAATGTATTTATATATATATATAGTTCAGTTCAGACAGATTTGCCAAGACGTCGCTTCGCCCGGGCTATATGCACAAGGCGGCCCGGCCTCTGCCAGCTTTGAGTGCTGGCTCATCTTATCTAATCTTATCTGATCATCATCATATATATATATATATATATATATATATATATATATATAATCACTGGCATTTTTTTTAACATCTACGTAACTTACATCATTGCATACGTAATAGATGGAAGTCATAAACAAATACCCTTGTGTAGCTTCTTTCCAGTATCGATTACAGGTCTAGAATTCCACATGCTGTACTTATGAGCTTGAGTTTGATATGAAGCTTTTGAAAAAGTCAGTCCTACGCCAATTCTCCCTACCATAGATATTACTTCCGCTTCTACTTCTGTGATATTCCATGTGCCTCCTCTATTACCCCTATATTTTTTTTCACCTCCTTCATGCTTGTAATACAACTCTTACTCGGAGCTCGAGGGAGACCCAGTGGAGGATGCGTGTTCGTTTCCTTTGATAGTTACGCTCGAGAACTCTTTGCTGTTTTGATAGCTTCCCAAATAACAGCAAAGAGGAATTTTTTGACTACTTTAAAGATATAGTCATTAAAAATTGCTCTCTCTTTTACCTACCGCTTTTATCCCTGATTACCTGATACAAACGCGCTCAAGGCGTGTCTCTTTATATACGAAAAATGCATTTCATACAAAAAGAAAAGGGGAAAGCCCCTCTGATTACTATAAACGCGAATACACGTTTGTCAACACATATTGATAGATTGATGCGGACACGGACACAGTTCCCATTCAATGCATCCTGTACACTGAAAGCATTTACAAAGACAACATTCAAGCCTCTCCTCGTCTGCCCCAGCTAAGCCTTGGCTCTCGAATCCCAAATAAATCTTGCAAGAGGTTCCTCCCTTGTGACGCCGATTCTCATAGTGGCCGTTTCTCCGTTGCTCGGGTCTCCGCCCCCGTGTCCGAAGACCTGAAAATGTCTCGGGAAATTTCTTTTGCATTATATCTTTGTTTTTATCTTCCTCCGTCGTCTCCTTGGTCTTCTTATTACACTTCTTTCTTTTATGTTTCATATATGTCTTAAACTTGTTCCATAACTGGTTACAACTCAATGTATTCATAAGAAAATGTGTATGTGTGTGTGTGTGTGTGTGTGTGTGTGTGTGTGTGTGTGTGTGTGTGTGTGTGTGTGTGTGTGTGTGTGTGTGTGTGTGTG
>BOPN01006332.1:49985-54985 GCA_017312705.2 Penaeus japonicus
GTAAAATTTGTATTTCTATATTAAATGTGTTACTGCATTCTACCATCTTTCTCACATAGAGATAACCTCGGTAACCTGATTTGGGACTTGAATTTCTGATTCATTGCTGCCAAGTGCCCACGGGAATTGTCTGTAAAACCTCGTTACCCCTACTCTGCTGTGAGCATATAGGTAAATTCCATGATGGTTGTAAGGCGTCTGGTTAGACAATTCTTTTAGTGGGTCGTGTGGTGTATTGGATTCAGGGCTGGGTCTGTCAATCTGATGGCTTGGGTTTGAGTCCCGGTCAGGGAGGTAAAATTTGTATTTCTATATTAAATGCGTTACTGCATTCTACCATATTTCTCATATAGATGTAACCATGGTAACCTGATTTGGGACTTGAATTTCTGATTCATTGCTGCCGAGTGCCCACAGGAATTGTCTGTAAAACCTCGTTATCACTGCTCTGCTATAAGCACATAGGTAAATTTCATGATGGTTGTAAGGCATCTGGTTTGACAATTCTTTTAGTGGGTCGTATGGTGTATTGGATTTATGGCTGGGTCTATCAATCTGACGGCTCGGGTTCGATTCCCGGTCAGGGAGGTAAAATTTGTATTAACGTATATATATATGCATACATATATATATATATATATATATATATATATATATATATATATATATATATATATATATATATATATATATATATATATATATATATATATATATACATATGTGTGTGTGTGTGTATGTGTGTGTGTTTATATATATATATATATATATATATATATATATATATATATATATATATATATATATATATATATATATTTATATATGAAAAAAATATGTATTTATATACATATATATATATATATATACATATGTACATATATACATATATGTATATATATAAATATATATATGTATATATATATATATATATATATATATATATATATATATATATATATATATATATATACATATATATGAATGTATATATACATTATATATATATATATATATATATATATATATATATATATATATATATATATATATATATATATATATCAAACCAACAGACATTATGATTTACTCTCAACCACATTTACTAGCAAATTTAATAAGACGATTTCAGATCGGTCTACCTGCACATAGCCAAAGGGAATTCACCAAACGTACAATCCTCTAATGGCAAACCTACTGAATATTATGCTAGTGAATATTTGTAAAGAGAAATGTAATATTGTACATATCATGAAATTTTATCATATCATCTATTCCACAGGAGAGAAAGAATATATTTCAGTGAGCACAGTTATAATTCATTAGAGGAAAGGTACACTTACGAATTATCATTTTAAGGAATGCATGAATTGAGATACTTTGGCTTCAGGGAAAATGGGCCATTAATGATAAACGTGGCGAACGATTTTCTTTTTTTTTATTATTATTATTGTTATTGTTATTATTATTATCATTTTAATTTATTTATTATTATTTTCTTTTTACTCTTTATTTAATTCCTCTATTCTCTCATTGTTTGTGAGCGTTTTTCATTTAAATGTCGCACAGTAGAAAAAAGTATGATATGCCTATTTTTTCATAGTAATACAGCTACGAAGGAAGTAAATAGTGACGATGATGATACTGATACTGATACTGATAATGATAATAATAATGATAATAAGGATGGTAGCAATAACAATATTAGTATTGATGACAAAATAAAAAATAATGATGATAGTAATTACAATGATGATGATGATAATAATAATACGAGTAGTAATGAATATGTTAATAATAATGACATTAGTATCTGCCGTTTCCGCCTTCACTTTTTTTCCTCTTTCTGCTGCTGCTTCGTCTCCTTCTTCTCTTTCTCCTCTGCCTGCTCCGCCGCTGCCGCCGTCTCCTTCGTCTCCTTCCCTTCTCGTCCTCCACTCCTCTTCTTCAAATTCCACTTCTTTTTTTTCTCTTTCTCTCCCTCCTCCGCCACCTCCTCCTTTTCTCTCTCTTTTTTTTTTCTTCTTCCTCCTCCTGCTACTTTCTTTATATGGTCTTCACCATCTATTTCCTCTACATGAGCTCCACCATCTACACTTGCAATTCAAAGTTGATGCTCCTGTGGGGGGTAATTAAGCACCCTGTCGGATTCCCACAGGCGATGAGGAACACATCCTGTCAAAGGCGGGGTTATATCCGAGGCAAAGGCGTACTGATAAGCTGGAGATATGGAATATATACCTCATGGCACCCTCACTATGAGTGGAAAATATTCCCATTAGAAAAGGTGATCAATCGGTTTAGACTTTTATGTTGTAATCCTTTGTACAGTAGCATAAATTAGAAGTAAAATTATGTACCACTTATTTGAAAGAACCTCAAATCGCAAGTAAAATTTATTTATATTTCAGAATTCAGCATTTAAAGAACTAAAATCGGAAGTACTACTGTGCCTCTGTGGTTCGCAAGGGATATCATATGTAAAGTAATCGTGAAAAATCTCATTATATTTATAAAAGACTTGTTGTTGAGCACCGCACTCTGGCTGCATTAATATATGATACTTTTAGCCTGGATTGTTCCCCTTGAAAGAGATACATCGTTACCTAACAGAATAATACAATACGATCGTATCTTATTTTACTAATGCATTTATTTTTTTAAAATGCATTTGATTCCTCCATCCTTTTTAAGCAGTCTTTCTAGTCTTTCAGTTCAAGGTTTTTTATATTTTTCCTATTACCAGTATTATCACAACTATTATCATCACTTTTCCTGCTCTACATTCCTGTCAGCATCGTCTTTAATATCAGTACTGCTATTGATTTGGTGTTGCTGTTACCGTTATTATTATTGATATTAAGCATTATTCTTAGAAGTACTTCGTGGAAAAGTCATTCCTTTGTAATTACTGATATCTTGGAATTTGAATTTGGCTTCAAGTATATCCAAATTAGAATCTTATATTCGTTCTGCCTTTAGATGTTAGGTAATAGCACCAGGTGTCAAAAAAAGACTGATAAGTCACTTAAACTGCCAACTGATTTACAATAAGCTACAATTAATCTAGGTCGTCTTCAATTAGCTGTATTTGAACTGGTCAAAGTTAGGTAATCTATAGTTCAGTTGGATAATTTTGGTTTAGCAATGGCTCCGTTCGCAAAACCGGATAGTTCCCGTCAGTATTGTAATGTTGGATTACCTGTAATTCAATTATCTAGAATTAGGCTAACTTTAGTTCATTAATCCCTTATGGGAAGGGAGTTTCGTATTACCATATTGCAAAACAATTTTCATTTAAAGTAAATATGAAAAAGGCTTTTACATTGTGTATGACCTGGCATATAAATAGCATGGTTGATTGCACTCGCTCGCATTATGAAAGTCAATATAAAAGTAGCAGCGTAATTTGAGGTTTCCTCAGAAGACTTCCCAGGCTGAATTCGTATAGTTACTCGTGTGTTCCTTGTAGATTTCAGTCTGACATTTCCAGGCACGTCGACTTTTTTCCGGGTTATATTCGTCCTTTGGACAAGTTGTTGAAGTCTGCCACATGTTCGTTCCATTGGCATTATTGAATATAAAAGAAATTTTTCCGAAGACTTTATAATGCATGATGCACATTTCAGTGAGATACATATATGTTATTATTTATGTGCCATATAGAACAAAAATAAGCATAAGAGATTATTATTCGCTACATAAGATCAATGATTCAGAATTTTCGTAAGACCGAATTCAACTGGAAAGAGGAGCCTTAAGATAGGATGAGCAATTAAGGAACGTCTTTCCGAAGCAGCGTAGAGAGTTGGGTCAGACGACCGTACCGTAGCTCATTTGGCGCTCTGGGTCGCTCGCTGTTCAGCTGATCTTTCCTTTTACTAAAGCTAATGTTGTCGGTTAAAACGGATATTTGTTATAGTCTGTAGTAATTGGTATTGGTGTTGATCGATAGTTGTAGATTCTTTTGGTTTATTTTACCAGCTGTTGTTGTTGTGACGATGATGAAAAGTCAAACCCAAGGGTGACAAAGTTAAAATATATAAAAAAGACTCCCCAACGTTGCAGATCATTTATCCTCATTAGACTAATGATAATGTCTATAAAACAAAATTCCGTTTCATATGCCCCATGACTAATTGAGAAAAAAATATCAAATAACATAAAAGTAATACAAAAATAAAAATAAAGACAAAGAAATAATGAAAAAAAAACGGAAAGGGAAAAAAAGTACTCATATCTGAAGCTTCATTGTCGAAAAAAAATATATTTTCATTTCCACTCGGTAATGGAGATATCATTATCTTCCCCCGCGGAAAAAAGCGAAAGTTTGTAATCTGATTACACTATGCTGTGAGAGTCTCCCGCAAGGTCTCGGGATGGGAAACTTTACATTTGCGGTCTCTCGCCGCTGGGACTTCGGGTGAAGTTGTGATTAAGTCTTTTTCTTTTTTAATAATTCATTATTTATTGTATGTATAAGCATGGATGTGTGGTGTATATAGGATGCAAAATTTATTGAAAAATGAATAAAGGTTTAATTAGAAGGGCTCTTTTTTTTCCTTTTTTTTTTAGGCGGATAAGCATACTGGGATATGTATTCCTTTTTCTTAATATAGAGACTCGACTTGAGAAGAACATGAGATTTCTAGATAATGGAGAAGAATTTAACCAGACTCTGGTTTTGTTTTTTTCTTTGTTTCTTTTTGTTTTTTGTGAGAGGCTGGCATATGCATTTATAAATATAGGATGCAATGATATGAAGAAAAAGAACATTAGTAAAGTGATTTTAAGCCTTTTTTTTAAGGGGACTATTAGCATTTAGAAACCGTGTTGAATTGACTATATAACGAAACAGAAAAATAGCTATGTAGTTGCAATAACTCGAGCAAATTTCTGATAGTTGATTGATCTATTTATTTTGCGGACGTTTCATCATCATCATTATCATCATCATCATCATCATCATGCCGTGGTGAATTTTGTGTTGCGGCTGGGTT
>BOPN01006332.1:77485-78509 GCA_017312705.2 Penaeus japonicus
GAAATAAAAGATATTACTTTCGTACTCATGTTTGAAGGATATGAATCACTGGAGCACAATTATGTTTATGTGTGTGTGTGTGTATATATATATCATATATATCTGTCATCTCTCTCTCTTTCACACATCCTTCGTATCTCTCTCTGTCGCATTTACTCTCTCTCATTTACATTTTCCCTTATTCTTTCTCTCTCACTTTATAGTTGCCTTTTTGTCACCCTCATATTCCCATCGTTTCTTTCTCTTTTTCATCCCTTTGTCTCATTCTTTTTTTTTATTATTATTCTTGCTTTTATTCTTCTTCTGTTGCTTCTATCCTATTTCCCTGGTCTCCTCTTCTGTTTTATTCCTCTTCTTTCTATACCTGTATTTTACCTTTCCTTTATTCCCTGGCCTCATTATCCTATCTTCTCCCTTGTCTCTTTCTCTCTCTTATACCTCTCCTTTTTTTCTTTCTCTTTTCACTTGTCTCTTTTTCTTGATAATCATTTTCTCGTCTATTATCTTTCTCTTAATTCATTTTCACTTTTAAGTCACGGTCACATCACCCTTAAGAAAATATAAGGATTTCGAAATACAAGGGAATTTTGCCCTGGCACACGGCAAACTCGAGACAAACATTTGATTATATTTGATGAGGAAACATCGCTCTGATGATGTCATGTTGGGACTAAAAATTTCAGGACAGAAGCTACTACTAATATTACGAAACTGTCTAGAGATATTGTGATATTTCGTTTTATTGTATACTGATATCACTTCATAATAATATTGCATTATTTGATTAGATTCTAATTCTATTCATCACAAAAACGCTGCTGTCTTCAGCAGTATGTCTATGCCTGCATATTTGTATAACTTCAATAACAATTAATTAGTATTATACTTCATTAGATCTTACTCGAATATTGAGAGTACAATTAATTTGACGACTGCAAGACCGGAAAACTTCGACATAGATCTGCCGTGTGAAGTAATTTATTCCCTAAGGAATAATAAAGTGTTATGGCAAACTGAAACATAG
>BOPN01006333.1:20000-25000 GCA_017312705.2 Penaeus japonicus
TAAAACACAAGTGGCTTTCCTTGTGGAAGGTGCACTCGCCCGACACGCAATGACCCTTGCGCGAGGCCAGCGTAAGGCTTAAGACAGCGCGGTGCGTTGCCATGCCAATAAGGGCCACGAGATGTGTGTGTGGTTGGAACCGCGGCATAGCTGAGCTGCCCTAACAAATGGAGCTGAGAAAGGGGAGAAGGGGAGAGGAGGGAGAGGGGTCAGACGAGAGGGTGAAGGGTGAGTGGGGGGAAGGGTGGGTTGTATGGTCGAGTGGGATGGGTGCATCAGGGAGGGGAAACGGGACGGGATGAGGAAATGGTAGAAGAGGACGAGGACGAAGAAATTATAGAATAAGACGAGGACACTGAGGAGGAGGGAGAAGAAAACGAGGGGAAAAGAAGGGAAACAGAAGGAACGGGAGGATGAGTCTACAAGTGAGGGAAGAAAGTCTACTTAGACTGAAGTGGCGGCTCTTGAGCACATCCGAGGGGAGATGGGAACTAGAGTGAGGTTAGATGAAGGGAAGGAGATGAAAAGAGATTTATAAAGATAGGCATGTGACCATAAGCTGTCGGATAGCCTGAAGGAAGGAAAGGGGGATGGAGATTGGGGTAAGGAAATTTGGCTTTAAACAAATGAAAATAAAATAGAAAGGATTATGTCAGTGATTCAAATAAATATGGTATAACTACAAGAAAATTACAATAATAACACAGTTTCACGAAAAAAAATATTAAACGCATCCAAAGCGTTTAATATAGATGAAAAGGACAGACACGACGAAAGAACCCACCGACTGCAGCTCTCCGAGGCAGAGCTGCGAGAGCCTGGGAAGGGGATCTCCCATTTGCTTTCTAAATCCAGAGCGCTTAAATAAACAAGAGTCACAAGGTGTTTGTTTACACGTCAAGGTTGATGAAGCACACAGTGGCGGGCGGGAAGGAGGAAGGCGAGAGGGAGAGGGATGGGGGGGGGGGTGAATGTGAGAAACAAATGACAATGATAATGACAATGGCAATGGCGATGGAAATAACAATAATAATAATAATAATCGTAATAATGATAATAGGGATAATAATAATGATAATGATAAAGATAACTATGATGATTATATGAAAATAAGGATAGTCTTGATGGCAAAACTGATAAAGATGATAATGATAGTGAAAATAATAACAATACTAATAATAATAATGATGACGATGAAAATAACCAATAGAAAGATTATGATAGAGATAATGCTAATAATGATAATACTAATGATAAGGACAAAAATAATGAACATTATGATATTAATGATACTGATGATGAGAATAATAATAATGATGATAATAGTAATGATAATGATAATAACAAAATAATTATGAGAATTATAATGATAACGATACTAATAACGATGATGGTGATGATAATGATGGTACTACTAATAATAATGACAATAATGATACTAATAATGATAATAATGATAATACAATAATGACGATTATGATAACTATGATAATGATAATTATGATAATAATGATAGTGATAATGACATTATAAATATTAATAATAATAATGATGCAGTAACAACAACAACAAAAAAATGATATTAACATGAAGCCAAAGAGAATGGACGAGGAAACCGAAGGGCGACAAAGTCCAATGAAGCAAGAAAAACTAAGAAGGAGGACGAAAGGGAGGCCGAGAGTGTGTATGGCAACGGGCGCGCCGCGAGGAGGGGAGAAAAGGGTAAGAGGGAAAAGCAGAAGCAGAATTAAGAATAAATAAACTACGCAAATATCAGGTACTCATACAGCGTTTCCAATTTAGCCTACTGGATATTGCATACACGTTTCGGTAGCTTCATTTATATATCATTGTCTTGATTAGGTTATGCAAGTTGTTGATTATCTGGGATTTACAGTAATTATTAATAACTGAATATGGATATTTCGTCCACTTGTTATTCAAATCACCATTTTGCAGGAACATGGCGATCAGTGAAAAGCTCAGTGGCATGCAATCTAATAAACAAATGATGATGATTTATACTACTGTCATTAACATCATGTACCTGTTATGCCGACGCTATTAGCAAAGGGATGGCGATTTGTCATCACTCTTTAACTGTCATCTCACCTGCACCTATCACTACCATGGTATCATCAATATCATTACCATAATCAGAACATTATGATTTTCATCTTGTTAGCATCATCATCTGCACAGCCACTGTCGTTATATTATCATTATCATAAACATAATCACTAATATCATATCAGTATACCGCTTACTTACCATTACCATCATCACCATGGCCCCATTGTCACTGCTGTCACAATCACCATCATCATCTTCGCCATCACCAAAGTACCAAACATGATCATTTCATCATATAGTAATCTCAACATATTATTATAATATTCACATGATTATCGCTCGTCAAAGCATTCACACGAATTACTATCATAAATATTGCCTTTAACATCAGTTTTTCATTATCTTCTCCATTATCTCAAGAAAGGAGGAAACAGCAACGTGTAATTAACTCCCACTTCTTGACTCTCTGACCTCGATTGCTGTGTGGGTGACCTTTGACATTAATATAGCATTTTTTTAAATTTCCTTCTGGATATCTTCATACCTCATTATATTTACATTTGCATATTCGAGCGCATCTGCGTGTGTGTGTGTGTGTTTGTGTATGTGTGTGTGTGAGTGTTCGTGTATCCGGGTGTGTGTGTGTGTGTGTTCCTGTATACGTGTGCATGTATGTGTGTGCGTATGTCTGTTTGTGTATACGGGTGTGTATGTTTATGCGTGTGTTATTGAAGTGCACGTGTTTACGGCCCGGATCGAATCGAGGGAGATGTTGAGTATTGGATAATGTTGACTGGAGTATCGGTTATGCCGCGGTCGCTCACCTGGGAGCAAGAAGAGCCGATACGAATACCGACGAAGGGGAGAAACGAGGAAGAGGAGGGAGGTGATGACCGGGAATGGGAAGAGAGGGGAGAGCGAGTGAACCGCGAAGGGTGATGAGGGAGAAATGAAGAGAGGGAAGAATGGATGGGGAAAGAGGAGGAAAGGGAAAAGAGAAAGGAGAGCGAGAGAGAGAGAAAGGGCTATCTTTATAGAAAGAGAACCCCGATAGAGCGGAGGCGCAGAGACGGAAGGGGACAGGGAGAATGGGAGAAAAAGAAAGAAAGAAAGAGAGAGAGGAGAGAGACAGAGATAGAGAGAGATAGAAGATAGATAGATAGATAGATATATATATATATATAGATAGATATATATATATAGAGAGAGAGAGAGAGAGAGAGAGAGAGAGAGAGAGAGAGAGAGAGAGAGAGAGAGAGAGCCGCCCACCAGCCATGGCCCGATTGTCAGCAGCTGGGTCTCTATTTCGAGAATGCACTAACATGTGTCTTGAGTATCAGCCGCGCCGTGTTTACCAAGGCGAGAGAAGCGGCCACATTCATTGCCAGGGGATGGCGACATTGGTGCTCATGTCGAGTCGTTTAGGTTCAGTTTGGGTTTTGTTTAGACTAGTGGTGCCCTTTATTCATTTCTTATTTATCGTTTCTATTCATTTGTTTAGGTCTTTATTCGGTCAGTCTTCTAGTCACTTTATTTGCGTTTCTGTTCTTCTAGTCTCTCTTACTTGCTGATTTACTTTTTTTCTCAACTCTAATCGTCAACTCACTTTATTTCTATTAGCGTTATTTACTTTGTTGTTGATTCACGTGAAGCTCAATGAAAATTGCACTCTCCGTTTAATCCAATTGCATTGATCTCTCACAGGCTCTCCCGTCTTTTTGCTTCATTTCTGTTTTCCTCTATTCGCTGTACGTTTGAATATCTTTTTTTACCTTTGGTCTTGAAGGGTATTTTTCATTAATGCTGAAACCGCTAGTGTCTTTTTTAAAATAGCGCTGCAAGAAACAAAGCATATACCATTCCCATTCGGAGGAAAAAGGGAAGCGATGGAAGAGAAGAGCCAGCTGGGAAAGGCTGCAGCAGCGCTGCTGGAGGAGAAGAGAAGGCGTCGGCGCTCCCGACGACCGAGAACTCGGTATTATGATATCATCCCATTAAGCCGACGCAAGTGTCAGTCAGATCATGAAAGCTGCCGCACCTCAGGGAAGGCTGGCAATTTCTTCTTTTTCTCTCTTTTGCTCCTTTTAAAGGTGGAAAGGGGTAGATATGACGGCGTTGAAATGAAACGATATTCTACTTTTGGAAATTAAGATTAGATCTGTGCGTGTGCAGTTAGCCTACAACAGCATGCCGTTATGATTATTGTGATTTTTGATCGACCCAATTTAATCTCGGTTTGTATCAGATCTTTGGTATGGAAATGTGTCTAGTTTATATCTTACATCAATGTAAAATCCTTTCTGAGGACCTGACAGAAATGTTCATGAAATATCCGTGAGATATCAAATGCAAGCAAGAACACGATCAACCTCAACTTGTGAGACAAATCGACCTACGCTTCCAAGTCTCTTTCCAAATCTATGCACGCAAAATCTGATTTGCTTCCGATTTTGAAAACTTTATCTAAATAGATAAATAGATACTAAAGAAAAAATATATGTACGTTGCAATATATATATATATATATATATATATATATATATATATATATATATATATATATATATATATATATATATATACAGAGAAAGAGAGAGAGAGAGAGAGAGAGAGAGAGAGAGAGAGACTTTTCTTGTCCCTAAAGGCCATATGTACCTGGGAGATAAAAGGGTTAAACCCAGTACCGTCTTTGGCCAAAGGATGATGGCGTCGGCAGGTGCAGACAGTGTAACTTGTATCAGTCGTAAGTTGAGAAAGATTGAAAGAAATGCGTCCGTGGCGAAAGGAAGGCAAGATTAAAGGGCAGAGATCAAAGCGCGGAGCAAGGAGGGCGAGCTTTGAGTGATAGTGTATATACACTTGAGAAAGGTTTCTTTAGCCTCATCTACCCTTAGGTTCCTTCGCATCGTCTCCGTCCTAAGGAGAGA
>BOPN01006333.1:45000-47500 GCA_017312705.2 Penaeus japonicus
TACAGACGTAGCCTGGAGGACAACTACAACAGTGAAGACGAGGGGGGCGAAGAGGAAGACGAGGCCGATGACCTAGTCCTCACGGCGGACGGCTACGACGACGATGGCTACGACAGCGAGGAGGAGGACGACTACAACCCCGTCTTCGACATGGACTACTTCGACTTCTCCATCACCGGCGACAGAGGAAGCAAGCAAAGCCCCGGCAAGGTCAGGCAGTCAGCCACAGCCTCGGCGTCGACCTTCAAGACGCCGAGAATCAGGGAGAAGTGGAAGAACCTACCGCGTGTGAGTCTCAGTAACGACCAGGGTCTGAAGGTCGTGGAAGACGGCGTCGTGTTCTCTACGGCCGCCGAAGACCTCCTCAAGGAGTCCCACCTCAGCGACGCCACAGTGGGGGAGGTGCAAGCGCAACTCAGGTCACACAAGGTCGTCAAACTGGAGGAACCAAACTGGGAGAAATGTGGACGCCCCAAGAACCAGTGGGTGGAGCTCAGCACGGGAGGAGCGGCTTGTGCGAGATACAGGTGAGTCATAGAACGCCATTTTGGACCACAGGCGGTCATAGGTCACAGAGAGTAAGATTAAAAGAGGCGGTTCACATAGGGGGTCACACAAAGGTCACATGCACTATAGTAATGGGAGGAAGGTACAGGCAAGATAGACAGATGTATAATATAGGAATTGTCAGGAGACAAGGAGGCTAGATCAGGGAGAAAGAGATACATTTTGTTGATAAAATCGTTTACAGTAATCCTCCAACTTCATTTTTGTTACGAAGCATCTTCTTTTTCTTATGAATATAGCTACTAACACCACCACAACTAATGTTTGTGATTGCAATATCACAATTATTTATTTATTCTAAGATTAATGCAATTTATTTTTCCCTGTGTAGATATCCCGACGACTACTTACTTGTGGGAGAGGTCCTCAGCTTTTACCTTTCTCGAGTCCTGGGCGTGGGACACGTTCCGCCTGTGGTCCTGGCCGCGCCCTCACACCCACGCTGGTCCGCCGTCGCCTCCGAGATGTCGCGGGCGGGCTGGGGGGACGCTCCTGTGGTTGTTCTCACGCCCTGGGTCGAACGGCTGGTCAGGCAAGTGTCATGGGAATTCATAATAATCCTTTATAATAATTAGGGGGGTCAAATTTGGTAGAGCGAACCTTTGCCAGAAACCCGTTTTTTCATATAATGTATCTTAAATAAGGCATCTTTAAGTGTGGATTTATTTGTTTTTGGATATCAGTTCCGGATATTCATATCTTAAAATAAGGAATGTTCTTATAC
Source organism: Penaeus japonicus (assembly GCA_017312705.2). Taxonomy (NCBI): domain Eukaryota; kingdom Metazoa; phylum Arthropoda; class Malacostraca; order Decapoda; family Penaeidae; genus Penaeus; species Penaeus japonicus. The sequence continues at coordinate 46,292 of BOPN01006333.1, forward strand.
GACTGCAGTCGATCAGATTATATTATCTAGTCTAGTATGACTATAAGTAAAGCCCGCCATGAAACCAACAGAGATCGCATGCCCACCATATTACTGGACGCCCTCTTGAAGGACATCCCTGTAAGCATCCTTGGAGACGAGTATCCCATGGGACCTCTAGAAGTGGCAGGGAAGCACATGCCCTCCGTTGGGTATCGTCTATACCCGCAAGCCGTTGGCGGAGCAACGAAATCACGAGACGCCAGTCTGAAGATGCTGTCAGAGAGGGAGCTGGCTCAGCTGGTGCAGTGGAGTGACCTGCTGGTGTTTGACTATCTGACGGGGAACTACGACCGTCTGGCCTACATGCAGGACGCGGCCGAAAAGGAAGGCCGGCCGCAGGTCCTCAGTGGCACCATCCATAACCTGGTAAGCTTGGAGGAGGAATCATGTTGATATTCCTCTTAGACTTAGTTCCTGTAGGGCTTTGTAGGACTGCATTTTACTTAATAACATTTTCTTTTTTTCTTTTACTGCCTAATGCAGCAATTAGTCTTGTCCATCGGCGAGATCTAATAAAGAAAAAGTCGAAAAAAGTAAACGCACCTTATTCCCTGCCAGGTTCGGAGTGAGGCGACAGACGCCCTGTGGCTTCTGGACAACGAGTCCGGTCTGATGGACGCCTACAGCCTCCTGTACGCCGCCTCCTCCGACCCCGCCCAAGCTTCCAGGTTCCAGAGCTTCCACAACCGCGCACTCCGGTCCATGTGCCTCTTCAGGAGGTCGACGATGGAGGCGGTCCTTGGATTAGCCAATCACCCAGAGCCCCACAACCTCTTGGTGATGTTCCTGAAGGAGAACGAGCCGCTGGCCGAGAGGCTGCCGGATCCTCTGGGCAATCCGCTGTTCGTGAAGCACTTCGCCGAGCGCGTGAGGGAAGTGCACAGCTGGATGGTCAAGTGCACCGAGGTCGTGCAGAAGCGGTCCAAGGGACTCAGGATAAGGCGATGAATGGGGTCGGCGCCCCTCTATATATACTCTTTGTGTGTCTGTGTATACAATGTGATAGATCCTATTTTTTTATGCCTTTAATAAAAAAAGAAACTTAAAAAGTAACTTACCTTACTTAACCCCGTGAGAAATTTTTAATTCAAGAGGAAACAACAGAAAGGTATAGATGTAAGAATTATTTCTTAAGGAGACACCAATATAAGTATTGAATTATCAATA
>BOPN01006334.1:0-5000 GCA_017312705.2 Penaeus japonicus
TATATATATGAACACATACATACATCAATATCTACATCTGTCTCTCGCTCTCCGTCTATTTCGGCGGCACCCTTTTCTTTAATATCATAATCATTATCATCTTCATTATTACTATTTTCATTAGCATTATTAATAATATTGTTATTATTATAATCATCTTTGTTATCATTATTATCTTTATTTTTATCATTATCATTCCCAATATTATTGCTAATATCATTATCATTACTGTTATCATTATCATCCTTATTACTATTTTCATTATCATTATCATTACTATCATAGTTATTTTCATAAATATGATCATTACCATTATCAGCATCACCATTACTATTATCATTATCACCACCATAATTACCATTATCATTAGCATCAGCATTATAATTTTCACCATCACTGCCATTATTGCTACCATCATTATTATCATTACAACTATCATAATATCCTTATCATGATCTTTATTTCGTGTTCTTACACATTACATTTCGTATCATTATCCTTATCATTATCGTTGTCATAAGTGCTATGATAAGAATAATGAAAATAACAATAACAATAACGATGAAGATAACATTGATATTAATAATAACCTTTATCATTATCACTATTATTATTGATATTATCATTGTCTATCTTTTATCATAATCTTCAATGGTATTATCATTATCATTATACTTATCACTATCATTTCTAGCATCATTATTATCGTAATTATCATCATCATTACCATTATCATCTTTATCATCATCTTCATCATCATCATCAGTAGACGTGAATAACACATAAAAAGCACAAGACTTCAAGTAACCATGGTAACCCATTTCTCAGAGGCATCGAGTAATAACGACAACATCTATGAAACGAGGATGTTGAAAACGATTGTGCAACATGATCCAGAACTTAATAAGAGCTGCAACAAAGTATTTGGAAAAGTGGTCAGGGTAGGTGCGAGGACGAAAAGGTATCAGAACACACTCATTCATCGTCAAAGAGTTTCTAGTAAATCTAACCGGAAAAAAGCTTGAAGGAAGTCGAAGACGATATGAAGCTTGAGGGAGGTCGAAGACGATATAAAGCTTGAAGGAGGTCGAAGACGATATAAAGCTTGAGGGAGGTCGAAGACGATATAAAGTTGAAGGAGGTCGAAGACGATATGAAGCTTGAGGGAGGTCGAAGACGATATAAAGTTGAAGGAGGTCGAAGACGATATAAAGCTTGAAGGAGGTCGAAGACGATATAAAGCTTGAGGGAGGTCGAAGACGATATAAAGTTGAAGGAGGTCGAAGACGATATGAAGCTTGAGGGAGGTCGAAGACGATATAAAGTTGAAGGAGGTCGAAGACGATATAAAGCTTGAAGGAGGTCGAAGACGATATAAAGCTTGAGGGAGGTCGAAGACGATATAAAGTTGAAGGAGGTCGAAGACGATATAAAGCTTGAGGGAGGTCGAAGACGATATAAAGTTGAAGGAGGTCGAAGACGATATAAAGCTTGAGGGAGGTCGAAGACGATATAAAGTTGAAGGAGGTCGAAGACGATATAAAGCTTGAAGGAGGTCGAAGACGATATAAAGCTTGAGGGAGGTCGAAGACGATATAAAGCTTGAAGGAGGTCGAAGACGATATAAAGCTTGAGGGAGGTCGAAGACGATATAAAGCTTGAGGGAGGTCGAAGACGATATAAAGCTTGAGGGAGGTCGAAGACGATATAAAGTTGAAGGAGGTCGAAGACGATATAAAGCTTGAGGGAGGTCGAAGACGATATAAAGTTGAAGGAGGTCGAAGACGATATAAAGCTTGAGGGAGGTCGAAGACGATATAAAGTTGAAGGAGGTCGAAGACGATATAAAGCTTGAGGGAGGTCGAAGACGATATAAAGCTTGGAGGGAGGTCGAGACGATATAAAGCTTGGAGGGAGGTCGTGGAAGACGATATAAAGCTTGAGGGAGGTCGAAGACGATATAAAGTTGAAGGAGGTCGAAGACGATATAAAGTTGAAGGAGGTCGAAGACGATATAAAGTTGAAGGAGGTCGAAGACGATATAAAGTTGAAGGAGGTCGAAGACGATATAAAGTTGAAGGAGGTCGAAGACGATATAAAGCTTGAGGGAGGTCGAAGACGATATAAAGTTGAAGGAGGTCGAAGACGATGTAAAGCTTGAGGGAGGTCGAAGACGATATAAAGTTGAAGGAGGTCGAAGACGATATAAAGCTTGAGGGAGGTCGAAGACGATATAAAGCTTGAGGGAGGTCGAAGACGATATAAAGTTGAAGGAGGTCGAAGACGATATAAAGTTGAAGGAGGTCGAAGACGATATAAAGTTGAAGGAGGTCGAAGACGATATAAAGCTTGAGAGAGGTCGAAAACGATATAAAGTTGAAGGAGGTCGAATTCGGACGATATAAAGCTTGAGAGAGGTCGAAAACGATATAAAGTTGAAGGAGGTCGAAGACGATATAAAGCTTGAAGGAGGTCGAAGACGATATAAAGCTTGAGGGAGGTCGAAGACGATATAAAGTTGAAGGAGGTCGAAGACGATATAAAGTTGAAGGAGGTCGAAGACGAGCAGGAAGCTTGAGTGGAGGTCGAAAACAATATAAAGTTGAAGGAGGTCGAAGACGATATAAAGTTGAAGGAGGTCGAAGACGATATAAAGCTTGAGGGAGGTCGAAGACGATATAAAGTTGAAGGAGGTCGAAGACGATATAAAGTTGAAGGAGGTCGAAGACGATATAAAGTTGAAGGAGGTCGAAGACGATATAAAGTTGAAGGAGGTCGAAGACGATATAAAGTTGAAGGAGGTCGAAGACGATATAAAGCTTGAGGGAGGTCGAAGACGATATAAAGTTGAAGGAGGTCGAAGACGATATAAAGCTTGAGGGAGGTCGAAGACGATATAAAGTTGAAGGAGGTCGAAGACGATATAAAGCTTGAGGGAGGTCGAAGACGATATAAAGCTTGAGGGAGGTCGAAAACGATATAAAGTTGAAGGAGGTCGAAGACGATATAAAGCTTGAAGGAGGTCAAAGACGATATAAAGCTTGACGGAGGTCGAAGACGATATAAAGCTTGAGGGAGGTCGAAAACGATATAAAGTTGAAGGAGGTCGAAGACGATATAAAGCTTGAAGGAGGTCGAAGATGATATAAAGCTTGAGGGAGGTCGAAGACGATATAAAGCTTGAGGGAGGTCGAAGACGATATAAAGTTGAAGGAGGTCGAAGACGATATAAAGTTGAAGGAGGTCGAAGACGATATAAAGCTTGAAGGAGGTCGAAGACGATATAAAGCTTGAAGGAGGTCGAAGACGATATAAAGCTTGAAGGAGGTCGAAGACGATATAAAGCTTGAAGGAGGTCGAAGACGATATAAAGCTTGAAGGAGGTCGAAGACGATATAAAGCTTGAAGGAGGTCGAAGACGATATAAAGCTTGAAGGAGGTCGAAAACGATATAAAGTTGAAGGAGGTCGAAGACGATATAAAGCTTGAAGGAGGTCGAAGACGATATAAAGCTTGAAGGAGATCGAAGAAAAAAGGATTTTCATCTTAACTATATGTCCTAATAATTCTTAATCAACTGTCGATGGTTTAAATCCACAGTTAACTTAGGTAGCAAATATTTAGCTGGATTAAATCCGTATCACCTAACTTAAGATGACAATAATCTAAAGACATCCAGATTTATGAAAAGCCTTCATGATGTGGCAAAATAAAAGAATAAAGAGTTTTTTGGAAAAGCCAGCTGAGGTCTAACATGACATCGAATAGTTTTAGATATTTAGTATTTTGTAGCCGATCATCCAAAATGAAATAAGGTCAGTGTCCGCTATGGAGTTTTTTTCTTTTTTTCCTGGTATTATCGTTACCATTATATATATATATATATATATATATATATATATATATATATATATATATTTTTTTTTTTTTTTTTTTTTTTTTTTTTTTTTTCTTTTTTTTTTTTTTGCTTTCCAATACCACATGTAGCTTACTGTAGCGATATCTGTAATTCAATGTATATGCTCATGCAATGTCTGCTGTTATACGAATATATTGATAGTAACATTTAACCATCTCCACCCGCCATCCAACCGCTATCAAAACCTGATTATAAGTAATTAATGACTAATTATATCATTAAACCCCCTCCCCCCTCTAGACCACCCCATCCCCACCACCCTCTTGTTTTAAATTCGTTCTTATAATATATTTCCAGTGAAACTCATAGAAAACGAGAACTTGACAAAATATAGAACACTGGAATACTAGAAGTTATATGAAACTCCATGACTTTTTTTTCTTTTTTTCTTAAACTCCTTAATCCATGGATTTCATTAACTTTTGTTTGGGATGCTAGATTACACATTCAAATTAATTAAGGATTAGCGAGTATTTGGAATTGAGAAAAAAGAACTTTTTTAATGAGATAATATGAAGCTTACAAAAATATTGCGATTTGTATTGCTTTATCTTATCGCTGGTATTATACTTATTTTTTGTTATCATTATTGCTCTTTTCATTATTGTTATTATCATTCTTGTTGGTAGCATTATCATTATCATTATTGGTATTGTATTACTGTTGTTATTCTAAAAAGAGATCTTATTATCATCATTAAAATGCTAGTGACATTATCATTACTATTGTTATTATCATTAACATTATTATCACTAATACTAGTATTTTTATCATCATCATTATTATCCTTATTATTACTATGACTATCATCAGCTATCTTCCTTAGTAGTATTATGATTCCTATTGCTATTATTACTACTATTATCATTATTATCGTCATTATTATGAGTATCATCAATATGAAAATGATAATAAAAAGGATAATTACAATAATAGTCATCATCTTTATCATTACTATTAACACCCTAATCATTATCATTCCCATTATTATTACTATTATCATTACAAATATTATCGCTTTTATTGCTGTTGTCATTATCATTAACATCATCCTTGTTATCATTATTATCATCACCATCAT
>BOPN01006334.1:32500-35000 GCA_017312705.2 Penaeus japonicus
GTCCGAATTTATTATGACTCAGGGCTATTTTCCCTGCTATACTTCACTCTCTATTTCTGACGATGCAGAGGAATTGGGCTACTTTTTATCGTATACTGCGGATATTGATACTGACGGGGCTTAATGGAGTGGAAACATTGTGTGGTAAGGGAGATGGAGGAGAGAGGAGGTGGCGGGGAAGTGAGAAGCGGAGGGATACGAGGTGAGAGAGGTGGAGGTGGTGGATTTTGTGTTGTACTGCATATATATATATATATATATATATATATATATATATATATATATATATATATATATATATATTTCATTATTCGTTCTAAAGAATTAACTATAAAGATGAAAATATATGATATATATATATATATATATATATATATATATATATATATATATATACATATATGTGTGTGTATGCATATATATATATATATATATACACACACACACACACACACACACACATTATATATATATATATATATATATATATATATATATATATATATATATATATATATATATATGTACACACATATATTCAAAGCTTTAGGGAGATACAAATACTGAAAGATGAAATTCATGAATTAAAAAAGAGCAAAAAGAAAAACCCAAAGAAAAAAAGGTAACTCAGGCTGCTTAATTGGAAACAGAAAAGGCTGTACAAGACACTAAAAATGTAAAAGTAAAGCCAAAGAAGAAACAAGAAAATCCAAAAGGTGAGCCAAGTAAAGTAAATCAGGAAGAAGAAAAAAAGCTGTTTTCTGAAATAGTAAGGCAAAAATCGGATAAACAGGTCAAGAATATTCTAGACAATGCTATTTCAGACACTGAGCAACCAGAAAAAGATGATGGGCCTGACTGGAAGGTTGTCGGCGACAAAAAGAAGCAATCAAAATCAAAACAACCTACAAAAGAAAAATGAAGATACATTCAGAGCAAATAGGCTCTTTATATACAATCTAGAAGAAAAAGAAGAAAATGATCCTGAAATCAGGAAAACAAATGATATGAAAATGATTAATGATATCATAACAAAATTGAACCTCAATGAAATTATCAAAGTTGAGAGTGCCTTTAGAGAAGGCAAATATTTAAAGGAGGCTTTGAGTTCAAGGCCAATTAAGGTCAAATTAGAAAATGGAAACTGATTGGAAAGAATATGAAACTAAAGGAAATTGACAAATATAAAGAAGCATGGATACCACCGAACTTGAGCTATGAAAAAAGGTTAAGTCAAAAAACTGATAAATAATCTAAGAGAATTCAGAGAAAAAAACTGAGCTGTTAAACACTGGTATATCACCAGCAATAGACAAGGACTTTTAGTCCTGTGAAGCATACCTATGATGAAACGCCCACCGCTACACCGGGGGAAGGTCCAGCTCCCCCAAAATAGGGGGAAACGACATCGACTATCTAACAAAAATAGGTAATGTAGACACGCAAAGAAATAATTTATTTGAGACTCTAATATTGCTAAATATACAGGGATTATATCCAAAAGGTAACCAGACAAAACCTACATATCTAGAGGACATAGCAAAGATCAACAATTATTCAATGATAGCTCTTACGGAAACTCATCTGGATGAAGTCATAAAAAAATGAAGAAATTAAAATAAATAACTATGAGCTAATAAGGAAAGATAGAATAAGAGAAGCAGAGGAGGAGTAGCTCTTTATATCAGGAAAAAAAAAAAGCAACTAGAACGGATATTGTAACAAAATACTTTAATAATACAGTAGAAATACTAGCTGTATTGACAAAAGATACAAAGGAGCTATACATTATTTTCTACAGACCTCCTGGAACAACAGAAACATCTTTCAATGAATCACTAGGCATTATTAGTAATTACATTGTCAATGCAAGGGAAATTGAAGCTATTATTATTATACTTGTCGATTTTAATTTCCCGTTTATCGATTGGGAAACAAAATAAAGATAGGAGCAAATGCCACTAAAGATGAAAAACAACAAGCGAGAATGCTATTAGATTTTGAAGAAATTTTCTACCTTAACCAAATAATCAATATTCCAACAAGGGAAGAAAATATACTGGACCTTGTTTTTATTAATATAGGGGAAGATGTACACAACATATCATCAACTTATACAGCTCAATCAGACCACAAAATAATTGAAATCGCAATAAATAAGTTAAATAATCAGAAAAGAGTCTCAGATCTTTAAACTTTAGCCATAATCAAGTAGATTGGAAAAAAATAAACGCAACTCTAGAAAAGTCACTGAAAGATATTGACGTCCTCTTAACACTAAATGATATACTAAAGAAGCTTTATAATGCATGAAAAGATGTTTGTAGAATGTTTGTGCCCCCCCAAAACAACAGAAACAAGAATATTATACCAAGAAATCGAAGGATCATGTTAAGAAACAAGAAAAATAAGGTTAACAAATTGAAAAAAAAAAAAAAAAAAAAATCAGATCAAGAGAGAAAGGATCAAAGCAGAGATAAGGCTATTAGAAGATAAATTA
>BOPN01006334.1:67500-70000 GCA_017312705.2 Penaeus japonicus
GAGCTTTTTTGTATCTACCTTTTGCTTATTAATCAGTTCGCCTATTCATTTAAAGGGAAAGCTGCAAAACCTTAAAGCCAAAGGGAAGTAGATATTTTTAAAATCTGAAAATTTTCGGGTAATCTCTGAAGAAAAACTTCACGGCAACTAGATTTTCCTCCTTCCTTCCCTATCTCTACTTCGCCCCCCATCCCCCTCCCCTCTTTCTCTCTCTATCTATCTTTGTCTCTCTCTCTCTCTCTCTCTCCCATATCTTTCTTCCCCCTTCTCCTCTCCCTCCTCTTTCAGTCCCCCTTTCTCTCTATCTGTCTCTCCTACCTTCTTTCTCTTTCTTCATCCCTCTCCCCATCTCTCTGACACTAGGGATACATCAGTGACACCAAGCCTTCCATTTTATTCCCGATCAAGGGCTTTACTTTCATTATTGTGAAAGTTTCGCCAATCTGGCATGATCTTTTGTTTAATGCATTTTCGTGATGGGAGCAAGTCCCCCCCCCCCCCACCTACCAACGCTCCCCTTATCTCTGTAGCTCTGTTTAGCTTATCTATATATTTCTCTCACTGTGTAGCCGTTTATATATTTGTATTGCATTCGTATCCTTTTTGTACAATATACATCCCATTCTCTGCATTGCATTGACTGAATTGTTAATCCAGGTTGGAAATGATATTCTAGAAACAAACTCAATTAAAACAAATGTGTAAACATAGAAAATCTTGAAAAAAAGCACACGCAGAAAAGGTGTAAGTTTATGCTCATTAATTTGAAGTTTGTTAAAACTAGATTATAGGAAGATACAAAGTATCTCAACGAGACAATTTTGTCTTTTATGTTATCAAAAGAAGAGTTACACAGATCTAACTTTGAAATGCTAAATACCATTACTATAACATTTTTTAATGAATTGTCCCAAAATAGATGTAGTCTTAGACAATTGAAAGGTCAACAACTAGATTATGTTTAGGTGGTCTCCTCACCAAATAACACTGGCTTATGAAGTTACCATGGACACGACTGGCAGTCAACACAATAATTATGTTGGATGCTTTATTATCCTTAAAAATGCAATGTAGCGTGTTTGAAGTCTGGTCAGTGACTTCAATGTATTACATATTTACAGGTGGCATGTATTTAAAACATCATAGTCATCCCCCCCACCACTCGGAGACTACCTTCAGGCCTACCGATATGTTTGAGACTAATATGCTCAATTCATATCTCTTCGCCCACCTCTTCGTGCAGTGCTTACATCGTTTCATAACTTTTAGATTTTTTTTTCTCCACAAATATGGCTTGTCACTGTGAAGAAGAGGCTACATGTGACCCATCAACATCTGCTGTACATAGTGAGCAAGCACCGCTCACACACACACACACACACACACACACACACACTAATTATTATATTCCTAATTGATATGAAATATATTTAAAACTTCAATGTGTATCGTAATTGATATGAAATATATTTAAAACTTCAATGTGTATAATACAAACTTTCCAGTAGGTCCTCCTGTCACCTTCCATTCCTTTCCCACTCCTTGAGACATCTTCACCTTCTCTTCTCCAAAATTCTATGCACATGATAAAACACCGACACAGTAGGAATGAAATGAAAATCATGATGTTTCGATTATCTTTATTTCCATATCGGACGAGGGATATCATTTTTGATAAGTCCTTACCCTTACTTTAAAAAAGTTTAAAACGTCATGACTTTTATTTCATTCCTATTGTGGCTTCGTTTTGTCATTTGTGTTTGTACAAGTTACTGTTCTTCTCTGTCAAGTCAAGGCCGGAATAGATCAGCTGAACATGTGCTAACCCATTCTCATCATCATCACCCATACTTGAATCTTACGCACTATTATACACCCATTTACACTATTATTACTATTTACTATTATTACTATTTACTATTATTACTATTTACTATTATTACTATTTACTATTATTACTATTTACTATTATTACTATTATTTACTATTATTACTATTTACACTATTTACTTACACCCATTTCTCACTATCAGTCTCCCTCTCCCTCGGTTCTTTTTTCTTCCTGTTATTATCATCATTATCAATTAGTATCATTAATACTATTTTGGAATCATTATCATTACGCTATTATTATTACTAATAACAGTCTCACCATTGTCTTTGTACTTCTTGTTACTTGTTATTAATATTATCATCATTATTACTAATATTACTGGTATCATTATTATTACTAATATTATTGTTATCATCATCATTATTATCATTATCATTATCATTATCATTATTATTATTATCATTATCATTATTATTATTATCATTATTATTACTATTATTATTATCATCATTATTATCAATACTGTTATCATCATTATTATTACTATCATTATTATTATTATTATTATTGATATTATCATCATCATTATCATTATCATTTTCATTAACATTATCATCACACTACTGTTAGTATTTCTTTATTATCCCCATAATTATTATTATCATT
>BOPN01006335.1:32500-35661 GCA_017312705.2 Penaeus japonicus
ATTTCATTTACTTATGCACTTCAATTATCTGTAATTGATTTACCTTTCTCCTTACCGTCTAGATCTAATTTACTAATTCACTTAAGTGCCTGAATTCTACTGCACACTTTACTGATTCCTGTCAGTTTACTCATATGTTCATTCGCATTTCTTATTCACTTCTATTATGCAATTTTCTATTCATTTATTCACACCTATTAACTAATCCACTACGGAATTTCAATTTCTCATCTGTGAATAAGGTTATTGAGTAATGATAAGGACTATATATTGTGCTTAATGATTATTTAACAAGATGAAGAGACATATATAATCTACGGGTTTATACCCATATTTAGATGACGTTATGCTAAATGTGAAAGTCGGGTAAAGGAAAGAATAAAATATAGTTGATAAATAATGGAATCAAATAGAGAAGAAGATAAAGAGAACAACTGGTCATCCATTTACACTATCCATGACTGTAGGAAGAATAGTGGTTGATAGTGTGAAAGTGTATCTTTATGGTGATTGGATTGTGAAATGGTGATTGATGGTGACTTTGGAAGTATTATTATAGATTGGTTGGGAGTCACTCAAGTAAAGTCTATCGCTCGCTCTCTTTCTTTCGCAAGTAAAGTCTCTGTCTCTTTATCTTTCTGTTTCTCGTTCTCTCTCTCTCTCTCTCCCTCTCTCTTTCTGTATAAAAAACAACAACAATAAAACAACGAAGAAATACTTATCTAAGCACCCCCTCAAAAAAAAAAAAAAAAAAAAAAAAAAAAAAAAAAAAAAAAAAAAAAAAAAAAAAAAAAAAAAAAAAAAAAAAAAAAAAAAAGCAAGACGATCAACGAAGAGTCGGGAACTATAGCCAATAGCCAGGAACGATAGCCAGAAACAATAGCAGAGAACAGTAGTCGGGAACGATAGCCGATGGCCGGAAACAATAGCCGAAAGGCAGGAAGCATAGCAGAGAACGAGAGTCGGGAAGGATAACCGACAGCAGAGAGTGATAATCGGGAACGATAGCCAACAGCCAGGAACGATAGCCGATAGCCGGAAACAACAGCAGAGAACGATAGTCGGGAACGATAGCCGGGAGCGATAGTCGGCGATAACCTTCTAGCAAGAAGTTAATTAAGGTAAAGGGAGATGAAGAGTGGGTTCCGAGATGGCTCTCGCGATATAGCTTTCGTAACCCGAGCGGACGGTGAAAGGGACGGGGGTGGGGTGGGGGTGGGGGGAAGGGTAGGGAGGGAGATGGAGAAGGATAGGGGGGGAGAGGGATGGGGATAGGGGTAGGGAGAGGGATAGGGAGAGGGAGAGGGATAGGGAGAGGGAGAGGGATAGGGAGAGGGAGGGGATGGGAGGGAGAGAGGGAAGGGAAGGAGGAAAAGAGAGAGAGAATAAGAAGAGAAAAGGAAAGAAAAAAAAAAAGAAAGAAAATGGAAAAAATGAGAGAGCGAGAGGTAGACATAGAGAGCCAGAGAGAGAGAGAGAGAGAGAGAGAGAGAGAGAGAGAGAGAGAGAGAGAGAGAGAGAGAGAGAGAGAGAGAGAGAGAGAGAGAGAGAGAGAGAGAGAGAGAGAGAGACAGAAAGGTAGTAGTGATGTTTACTCAAGCGTCACGGATCTGGCGGGGTCGAGAATAGGGGTGGGGAGGGGATCAGGGGGGGGGGTATGTTTAGCAGAGCTGTCACATGGTGTAGTGGGGATAGGGGTGGGTAAGGGGTAGGAAGGGTAGGGGGCAGGGCCGGAGCGATGAAATGGGAGGGAGGGAGAAGAGAAGGGATAGGGTAGAGGGAGATGAAGAAGAGAAGGGGTAGGGGAGAGAGAGAGGAGGGAGAAGAGAGGGGATAGGGGAGAGGGAGAAGAGAAAGGAAAAGGAGAGGAGAGAGAAAGAGAGTAGGCTAGAGTGATGGGATGGGAAAGGAGAAGAGAGGGGGGAGGAAGGGAGAGGGGAGGGAGCAAAAAGAAGTGCAATGGATGGGGTGAAAGAGAGGGAAGGACTGGGTGAATGGCGGAAAGGGGTATCAGCCAGGGTGATAAAAAAAAACAAAAACAAAAAACAAAAAAAAAACAGGCAAATGGGGGTAAAAGAAAGAACGGGCAAGAGAGAGAGAGAGAGAGAGAGAGAGAGAGAGAGAGAGAGAGAGAGAGAGAGAGAGAGAGAGAGAGAGAGAGAGAGAGAGAGAGAGAAGGGGAGGGGTTAGGGGTTAGGGATGGGACGGAGAAGAGAGGAGATGAAGGGGGGAGGGGGGGGGGCATCTGCTGATGTAGACTTCCTTGATGCAAGTTGTTTTGCTCGCTGGAGGAAGAGAAGACACGGCGAAGGGTGGCGGGGGGTCGCCCTTTGATTAAACCGATCGCGGAAGGGGACAGCGAGAGAGACAGACTGACAGACAGCGAGAGAGACAGACAGACAGACAGAAAGAGAGAGAGCGAGAGAAAGGTAGAGGGAAAGAGAAAGGAAAGAAGGAGACATGCAGAGAGAGAGAGAGAGAGAGAGAGAGAGAGAGAGAGAGAGAGAGAGAGAGAAATAGAAAGAAAAGCGGGAGACATGCACAGAGAGAGAGATAGAGAGAGAAGTAGAGGGAAAGAGAAATGAAGGAGGGAGACATGCAGAGAGAGAGAGAGAGAGAGAGAGAGAGAGAGAGAGAGAGAGAGAGAGAGAGAGAGAGAGAGAGAGAGAGAGAGAGAGAGAGAGAGAGAGAGAGAGGTAGATGGAAAGAGAAAGAAAAGCGGGAGACATGCAGAGAGAGAGAGAGAGAGAGAGAGAGAGAGAGAGAGAGAGAGAGAGAGAGAGAGAGAGAGAGAGAGGGGGGAAAGAGAAAGGAAAGAGGGAGACAGGCAGAGAGAGCGAGAAAGAGAGAGAGAGAGAGAGAGAGAGAGAGGGAAAGAGAAAGGAAAGAGGGAGACAGGCAGAGAGAGCGAGAAAGAGAGAGAGAGAGAGTGAGAGTAGAGGGAAAGAGAAAGGAAAGAAGGAGACATGCAGAAAGACCGAGAGAGACGAGAGAGAGAGAGGGATAGAGGGAAAGAGAAAGGAAGGAGGGAGACATGCAGAGAGACCGAGAGAGACGAACGAAAAGAGCGATAAAAGATAGACGCGGGGTTATACTTGCAGACGAACTTGATACCGAAGTCGAACCCTAATCCTAACCGCAGTCGCTCCCCCCCCCCCCCC
>BOPN01006335.1:54767-59767 GCA_017312705.2 Penaeus japonicus
ACGTGACGTCACGCTCGCCCAAGTGACTCATAACACTTTTGTACAGAGATAAAGGGAGGGAGAGGGGGAAGGAGGGAGGGAGGGAGGGAGGGAAGAGGGAAGGAGGGAGCGATGGGGCGAGGGAGGGGAGAGGGAAGGAGGGAGGGAGGAGAGAGGGAGAGAGGAAGGGAGCGATGGGGCTAGGGAGGAGAGAGGGAGAGAGGAAGGGAGCGATGGGGCAAGGGAAGGAGGGAGAGAGGGAGGAGAAAGGACGGGAGCGATGGGGCGAGGGAGGGGAGAGGGAAGGAGGGAGGGAGCGAGGCACAGATGGGTAGTTTTAATCCCTCAGTTGGGTGATTGTGGTTTCACGTGAGCACTGTGTCATGTTGTTGTTGTTTTAATTTGGTCTATTGATTTGTTTGTTTATATTTGTGGTTGCGTGTTTGTTTTTGTGTGCGTTGTGTGAGTGTGTGTTTGTGTGTGTGCGTGTGTGCGCGTGTGTGTGTGTGTGTGTGTGTGTGTGTGTGCGTGTTTGTGCATAAATATATGTGTGTATCTGCATGTTTGTATTCGCATGGAATCATTGTATGTATCCGAGGCTATGTATGTATCCGTGTGTCTGTATGTGTCCCAGCTGAGCCAGACGTTCCCCGAAGAAGCCAAGGGCAAAATACTTCGCCTCAGCACCTGGATTGGCTAGGAATCCCTTGCCAGCGGAGTCCTCTCTCTCTCTCTCTCTCTCTCTCTCTCTCTCTCTCTCTCTCTCTCTCTCTCTCTCTCTCTCTCTCTCTCTCTCTCTCTATCTATCTATCTTTCTCTCTCTTTCTCTCTCTATCTCTCTCTCTCTCTCTCTCTGTCTGTCTCTATCTCTGTCTCTCTCTCTCTCTCTCTTTGTCTGTCACTCACCCTTTCTCTCTTCTCCATCACTACCCTCCTCTCTCTCTCTTCTTCTTTATCTCATCTCCCTATTCGCGAACTCTTGCTCTGCAACATTTTCTTCCTTTCAGCAAAGCTAGCATGCTCCTTGCGCCTCCCCCCCTCCCCCCTGCCCTTCCCCACCCCCGCCCCCACCCCCTTGGCGCCCATGTGACCGAGACTGAACTCGACATCCAATACCTGAACGAAAGAGAGAGAGAGAGAGAGAGAGAGAGAGAGAGAGAGAGAGAGAGAGAGAGAGAGAGAGAGAGAGAGAGAGAGAGAGAGAGAGAAGCAGGCAGACAAATAGACAGACAGACAGGCAGACAGACTTATAGACAAGCAAACAGTCAAGCAGACCAGTTGACAGTTAAACAGACAGACAGGTAGATAAGAAAATGAAAGACAGAAAGAGGGATAAATGAGAGTGAAAAGAGGGAAAGAGAGGGGGAAGGAGAGGAGGAAGCAGAGGAGGTGTGAGGAGAGGAGAGGAGAGGGACAGAGACGAGAGGAGAGGAGGAGGGAGAGGGTGAAAGGAAAGGAGGTAGAGGAGGGGAGAGAAGAGGAGAGGAGAGGGATAGAGGGGGAGAGGGAAAGAAAGGGAAAGGAGAGGAGAGGGAAAGAAAGGGAAAGGAGAGGAAGAGGGGGGAGAGGGGGATATTGGCGATGTCAGTGAGATGCAGCTTCCTTGCCTGGCCGTTTGTTTGTTTGTTTTGTTTTGCCTCAGGGTGAATAGACCAATCAGAAACGTCGGGAAGGAGGTGTGAGTGGGGTAAAGGGAAGGGAAGGGGAGATGGAGAGAGAGGGGGAATGGGAAGGGAAGGGGAAGGGGATGGGAAGGGGAGATGGAGAGGGAGGGGGAATGGGAAGGGAAGGGGAAGGGAAGGGGAGATGGAGAGGGAGGGGGAAAGGGAAGGGAAGGGGAAGGGGATGGGAAGGGGAGATGAAGGAGGAAGGGGAAGCGGAAGAGGGTAGGGAGAGGTTGTGAGGGGGAGGGGGAGGGGGAAGGGGATGTGGAGGGGAAAGAGGAACAGTCAGGGCGACGAAGAAAGGGTTAGGCTAGGGGGGGTATGGGATGGGGGAGGGGAGAGTTTGAGGTGAGGGGTGGTAAGGTAGGGGACTGTGAGGAGGGGGAGGGAGAGGGAGAGGGATAAGGGAAGAGGAGGAGGGGAAGCTAAGGGATAGTGTGGGGCAAGGGGGGAGGGGTGATGGTGGTGGAGGGGGGGGGGCTGTGGTTACCTGAAGCTCGAACCCAAGACGAAGTTGGCCGTTGCCAGAGCATGCCAAGCAATGCTCCGTGTGTGTGTGTGTGTGTGTGTGTATGTGTGTGTGTGTGTGTGTGTGTGTGTGTGTGTGTGTGTGTGTGAGTATTTGTTTGTGTGTGTGTGTGTGTGTCTGTGTCTGTGTGTGTTTATGAGTATTTTTGTGTGTGTGTGTGTTTATGAGTGTTTGTTTGTGTGTGTGTGTGTGTGTGTGTGTGTGTGTGTGTGTGTGTGTGTGTGTGTGTGTGCGCGTGTGCGTTTATGAGTGTGTGTGAGTGTGTGTGTGTTTATGAGTGTGTGTGTGTGTTTATGAGTGTTTGTTTGTGTGTATGTGTGCGTGTGTGCGTTTATGAGTGTTTGTTTATGTGTGTGTCTTTATGAGTGTGTGTGTGTGTGTGTGTGTGTGTTTGTGTGTGTGTGTGTGTGCTTGTGTGTATTTGTTTTGTCTTCATCGTCGTCATTATCTTGTCTGTATATGCATATCCATGTATGTTTTCGTATTCATGTGCATGACTTCATTCTTCATTCAGTTTTATCTTCTGTTACCATCATCATCCTCATCATCCTTATCCGTCTCCTCATCTTACTACTCCTTCTCATCATCATCAACATCTTCATCTTCATTTTCCTCTTCCTCTTTCTCCTCCTCTTCCTCTTCCTCCTCCTTTTTCTCCTCCTCCCCCCCCCTCCTCCTCCTCCTCCTCATCATCATCATCATCATCACCACCACCATAACCAACATCACCATCATCATCACCACCATAACCACCACCACCACCATAACCAACATCATCATCACCACCACCATAACCACCATCATCATCACCACCACCACCATCATCATCACCACCATAACCATAATCATCACCACCATAACCAACATCATCACTACCACAATAACCAACATCACCATCACCACCACCACCACCACTATAACCAACATCATCACCACCATGACCAACATCATCACTACCACAATAACCATCATCACCACCACCACCACTATAACCAACATCACCACCATAACCATCATCATCACCACCATGACCAACATCACCACCATAACCATCATCATCACCACCATGACCAACATCACCACCATCATCATCACCACCACCATAACCAACATCATCATCATCACCACCATCATCATCATCAACATCTCTCACGGAGTCAACCAATCAATCATCCTTTTCCCTTCCTAACACGACACCCGCTCGACACACTGTAAACAAAGACACGACACTAACCCCGTGGCTCTTAGAAGTGACACGCAGATCTGACACTGACATGACGTCTGTCACATTAATATGCGAAAGTGTGCTCCGGAGTCACAAGATACCACGATGAATACCATGACTGTTGCGATGGTACCATGCACAGATGTGAGGTTTGATTTGATTAACATGATAATGATACCAATGCATGAGGTATATAGGATGGTACTAAAGTGGTAGCTTCATTCCAGCTCCTTTGGTATGGTATCCTTCTGATACCATGTACCGCAATGCCAGGAAAATAGTGGTCCCTCTGATACCATATACCGCAATGCCAGGAAATTAGTGGTACCTCTGATACCATGTACCAGAATGTTAATACAATAGCTGTCCCTCTATTACCACATACCATGAAGTCAACATAATGTCATCATAGAACCTCAGATACCACATAGCTAAATGAAAGCACAATAGAATCTGATACCACATGCCACAGTGCCAGTTCCTTTAATACCACATCCCATGACGTCATCACAATACCAGAATCTCTGATATCAAGTACTATATATCCAGTCTGTCTGATACCACAAGAAGAGAACCTCTGATACCACAGAACCATCCTCTCAAACCACGTACCACCGTACTTCTCGCTCCGATACCAAGTTCTGTTATGACACTTCCTCCGATACTACCACTACCACGATAGCTCTTCTTACAATACCACTATCCTGCTATTCCACGTACCACAGTACCAGTCACTGCTATACCAGGTACCACGCAGAGTGCCATATCCTGCTATTCCACGTACCACAATACCAGTACCAGGTACCACAAGACCAGTTCCTGCAATACCTATTACCACAAAACCAATCACTGCTATACCAGGTACCACACAGAGTGCCATATCCTGCGATACCACGTACCACAATACCAGTACCAGGTACCACAAGACCAGTTCCAGCAATACCAATCACTGCTATACCAGGTACCACACAGAGTGCCATATCCTGCGATACCACGTACCACAATACCAGTACCAGGTACCACAAGACCAGTTCCAGCAATACCAATCACTGCTATACCAGGTACCACACAGAGTGCCATATCCTGCGATACCACGTACCACAATACCAGTACCAGGTACCACAAGACCAGTTCCAGCAATACCAATCACTGCTATACCAGGTACCACACAGAGTGCCATATCCTGCGATACCACGTACCACAATACCAGTACCAGGTACCACAAGACCAGTTCCAGCAATACCAATCACTGCTATACCAGGTACCACACAGAGTGCCATATACTGCTATTCCACGTACCACAATACCAGTACCAGGTACCACAAGATTAGTTCCTGCAATACCTATTACCACAATACCAATCACTGCTATACCAGGTACCACACAGAGTGCCATATCCTGCGATACCACGTACCACAATACCAGTACCAGGTACCACAAGTCCAGTTCCTGCAATACCAATCGCTGCTATACCAGGTACCACACAGAGTGCCATATCCTGCGATACCACGTACCACAATACCAGTTCCTGCAATACCTATTACCACAATACCAATCACTGTTATACCAGGTACCACACAGACCAGTTCCTGCAATACCTATT
>BOPN01006335.1:67267-69767 GCA_017312705.2 Penaeus japonicus
TATCACGCCCGCTTATATGCTCGACCTTTTATTCCAACTGTCTTCTATCTCTCCTTTATCTCCTCATCTTCTGAATCTTTCCTCTTTCATCTGTTTATAGTTTTCTCTTTTTTTCGTTTTTCCTTTTCACTTTAGACACGT
The DNA here is from genome assembly GCA_017312705.2 of Penaeus japonicus. NCBI lineage: Eukaryota > Metazoa > Arthropoda > Malacostraca > Decapoda > Penaeidae > Penaeus > Penaeus japonicus. The sequence goes on from BOPN01006335.1 coordinate 67,409, forward strand.
TGTCCCTTGTTTTTTGTTTTGTTTTTGTTTTTGTTTGGTCAGTTCTCGTTTCTTGTTTTTGATTTTCTGTTTCTAGTCGAAGAAAATGTAAAGTAAGAATAATAAAGGATAAATGAAAAGAAAAATGTCATTGTTGTTGTTTTTTTGAAATCGTACAGATCAAATTTTTAAAAGTTATGATTGATTTTTATTCCCCTCCCATTCCCCCTTTTTATCATATAACTGCCCCTTACTAAAAAAAAATTATTGCCTCTGTACCCTGTTGAAATACAACCCCCGCCCCCCTTAACCCCCCCCCCCAAAAAAAAAAAAAAAAAAAAAAACTTTGCACTTCCCCTCCGTCACTATTTTTAATCCATTTTATTGTTCTTGTTGTTTATTGTATATTTTCGTTCAGATCCGTTCGTTTTACGTAGACGCTCTATACTTCTCTCTTCCTATCTCTCTTCCTCCTCTCGTTCTCTTTTTCTCTCGCGAGCAGACTCTGAAGCCAAAGTCGTGTCCACAGTTTCGGAGGCAGTGTACCACGAGTATGACGCCCTCCGGCAGAGATATGAGGTCGAGGCCGAGAGCATGGCGCAGGCGTTCAACAGGGCCACGGAGGTGAGACAAGGCCAGGGGTTTCTTGTTTGGAGGTAGAGTTTGAGATAGGTTTTATGATAGAGCTTGAGATAGGTTTTGGGATAGAGCTTGAGATAGGTTTTGGGATAGAGTTTGAGATAGGTTTTGGGATAGAGTTTGAGATAGACTTTGAGATAGAGTTTGAGATAGGTTTTGGGATAGTTTGAGGTAGAGTTTGGGATAGAGTTTGAGATAGAGTTTGAGATAGGTTTTGGGATGGAGTTTGAGATAGAGTTTGTGGTAGAGTTTGAGATAGAGTTTGAGATAGGTTTTGGGATGGAGTTTGAGATAGAGTTTGTGGTAGAGTTTGAGATAGAGTTTGAAATAGGTTTTGGGATAGAATTTGAGATAGAGTTTGTGATAGAGTTTGAGATAGGTTTTGAGATAGAATTTGAGAAAGGTTTTGAGATAGACTTTGAGATAGACTTTGAGATAGGTTTTGAGATAGAGTTTGAGATACGTTAAATTAGAACTGGGTTTATATGTTTCATATAAGATTTAAAAATGGTTTTGGAGATATCTTTTGAAAGAGAGGGGGAGGTACCGTTAGATCTGGGTTTATAGATTTACAGTAAATTTAGAAAGGGAGAGATCAATTTAGAAATAGATTTAGAATAGATTTTGAAAGGGAGAGAGAGTAGTTCATCTGGATTTAGATATAGATATTTAGAATAGATTTAGAAATATATAAATAGATTTAGCAATAGATACCAGTGAGTATGGAATAAATAAGGAAATAGATTTAGGAATAGGTAAAAGTATGTATGGAAAAAATAAGGAAATAGATTTAGGAATAGGTAAAAGTGTGTATGGAAAAAATGAGAAATAGATTTAGAAATAGATAAGTAGATATAGAGATGAGAGGTTCATATATACACAGATTTGTAAAGAGGTTAAGTAGATTTAGAAGTAGATAAATTTAAAAATACTTAAGTATATTTGGTAAAATGGATGGATTTAGAAACAGATTTAGATAAGAAAGAGATGGTTGTATTTAGAACGAAGTAGAATATATGACTTTGAAATAGATGCATTGATGTTGAAATAGATAAGTAGATTTAGAGTTAGATGAAAAGAGATGACTAGATTTAGAGATAGATGATTACATTTATATTAAAAGATAAGTAGATTAAGATATAAATAAAGATATAGGAATCAATTTAAAGGTTTATAAATAGATAAATATATTTAGAAATAAATGAATAGATTTAGAAATAAATTAGATGGGTCTCGAAATTGATAAGTGTAATTTAGAATAATTTTAGATTTAGAAATAGAAGCTTTCTATATGCGCACATAGATAGACTTATGTTTTACTTTTTTTCAAAAGGCGGGGGGGGGGGGGGTATTATATCTTATTATTTGCTTTGTTTGTAAATTTTCTTTTATTCATTGAACTATTCCGTTTAGCAGATTATTCTTACTTTTTTTTACGACTTTTGAAATTAATTGTTGATGTTGTTATTTTCAAATTATTTTTTTTTTCACTAACGAATATTAGTTTTCATTGTTTTGCTTGTGTTATTCTGTTTGTTTTATTTGCTAATTCCATGTGTAATGATAAGAGGAGCGGAAACTTTGATAAATAATAAAATATATATATATTGAAACTTTATTCACAACTGATAAAAGGCATTTGCAATGTGAATATGCAAATAATTAGACAGATTAACGGTTAGACAGACTGAGGGAGATGCTAAAATCAATGCATTTGAATGTACACACCCATAAATACACG
>BOPN01006336.1:0-7500 GCA_017312705.2 Penaeus japonicus
TATATATATACATGCACTTTACAATTACTATACACATATAATCCTGACCGAGATGAATGGAACATACAAACGTCCATAAAAAGGACAGCGCAGCCAAACCCGGCAGTCCAGCCCGCAGACTAAAGTCTTCGGACTTGGACACCAATGCACCGATAACCCGAGAGCCGTGAGCCGAGTAATCTGAGCAGGCCCGTCTATGCCCGTGCCCCCTATGCCCACGGGCCCCATCCAACCCTGCCGCGGCTCTCCAAAGCTCTCAAGGAAAGTCGAAGAGAAAAGGGAAAGGGAAATCTACAAATACTTCTTTTCTTTTCCAAAGTTGAAGCCTCGCTTGGTGGGTTCCTCGTTAGGGGGAGGAGGGGGGGGGGCGCATTGGTTTGGTCCCTAAGGTCGTGTCTCACGTCGCGGGCGTCTTACTGCGCGATGGATGCCACAGGATGCTGGATTTGTGTATGTATTTCATCCATGCCAGGTTCTCTCTCGTTTTCTCTTTATTCTTTTCTTTCTCCTTCTCTTTTCTTTTCATTTTCTTCACTTTATTCCCTTTCCTTCTTTCTTCTCTATTCTCTTTTCACTTTTCTCTTTCCTCCTTTCTCTCTCTCTCTCTCTCTCTCTCTCTCTCTCTCTCTCTCTCTCTCTCTCTCTCTCTCTCTCTCTCTCTCTCTCTCTTTCTATCTATCTATCTGTCTATCTACCTGCCTATCTATCTTTCTCTCGCTCGATCCATTATTGATATGCGAGACATGCCCTTCGAGACACAAAGCGACAACAATGAAGAAACACAAACCACTCAGAACCACGCAGAGATGATGGTTAAAGGGACTAGTTCATTAGATAATTTATAAATCTATAAATATACTACTCTAAATAATCAAGCAGAAACCCATCTGCACTTTGACATTCAGAAAAAAAAACATACAGAACACGCACATACCCCCCCCCCCCACCCAACCCAAACACGTACGAACATGCACACAAACACATACACAAACGATCCCAAGCTACATGTTACGTATCATGCCAGAACGATCCATCACTTAAGGAAGAAGGAAAATACCAAGCTCTAATGATCAATTCTGAGAGCTCTTGGAATCCTTGATCAGGTGATTGTAGAGAGAGAGAGAGAGAGAGAGAGAGAGATAAGCGAGAGAGAAGAGAGACTTAAACAACCACTCAATACAATAACTAAACCAACAACCACACATTCATTCAAAACAAACATACAGACAAACAAACAAGCACACAAACATGCAAACATATACAAACAATTAAACAAACAAAATAATTAAACACAAACAAACAAATGAATAGCTGAGGGAGATAATGTCGATTAATAAGAGAATCTTGCTGAGTAATAATTAATTTAGTTTCTTTTATAGATAATTAGTAATAATGAATAAAGAAAGTATAAAGTAATTATTCATGAAAAGTCTATGATTCTGTAATCACTCTTTGAGTTTGAAACGAGAAAAAGATTGACGAGAAAACACACACACACACACATACACACACACACACACACACACACACACACACAAACACACACACATATTTCGGTCCCACTTCAAAATGCTAAATGCTCATCTCTGCCATGTGTTGCCGGCAGAATTTTTGATTTCTCTCATCATCTTAAAAAAAAGAAAAACAAAGAAAGAAATAACTATTTCTTGAGGTCAATTAGTCAATTAGTCAATCCGTCTCTTCCGCTCTTAAGGTTATGAGATCTTCCTGTTTTTATTTTTTTCAAACAATTCTGTGATATATTTTTATATTTATTTATTTATTTATTTATTTTTCTATGTTGGTCTGATCTCTCATAAATCTTCCTAGTATGTACCACTATATCACCAACTTCTTAAGAAGTTTTTTAATTTCTTTAATTTCCGAATTTTCTCTTTCATGAATCTATTAATTTTCTCAAGCTTTTTATATCCGATAATTATGTCCTATCCTCTCGTTTCCGTACAAGTCTTTGGTACTTGAGTAAGGTAATGTGTCTATATCAATCTCAATCTTTAAGTTTTAAGCATAATTCTTTTCGGATATTACTGATAACGATCACTTTTTGATTTACTCATCCTTTTCCCAGCTTGCTTTTAAACCCTCCTAATCAAGAGAACGGAAATATACTGCAGAACTTGCAAGATGATATCACCAGCAAAGCTTGCGCATTTCCTACTTCTATTTACTCAGCTTAGAGACTCTACACAATTCAACTCTTCAGATATCAACATCCCGTAGGAGATATCATTACGTAAAGTTCCCAAGGTAACGCCAAAGGATGAAAAATGTTGCAGAGAGTAAAAAAGCTGCAATGATTTTGTTCTTGGTCTTTGGCGTATCCTCTCAGGACACTAAGCCTTGTTTGAGACACCATATTCCCAGTAATATTTGTAGTCAAGCCGTGATGATCTTGCAGTCACTACATCAAGCTGCCTCGCTTTGTCTTGAAGAGAGAGAGGATGAGAGAGAAAGAGAGAGAGAGAGGGGGGGAGGGAGGGAGAGAGAGAGAAAGAGAGAGAGAGAGAGAGAGAGAGAGAGACTCAAAGAAAACACAAAATCTTCCCTCCTTTTCCTCTTTTCCTTTTTTCTCTCCCCTATTCCTCCCCTTCTCATTATTACTTCCTTTTTCATTTGTTCCACATACACTCGCTTCTCTCGCTCTCTCTCTCTTTCTCTCTCATCTCTCTCTCTGTCTGTCTCTCTCTCTCTCTCTCTCTCTCTCTCTCTCTCTCTCTCTCTCCCTCCAGCCCTTATCCTTCTCCCCACCCCACCCCTCCCCCATCCCCTCCCCGTCCGTACGCTCTCCCCACCTATCCTTTACTGCATTTTTTCCACTTTCTCCCCACCACCCCTCACCCTGCCCTTCCCCTCATTACCCCTCTCCCACCCAGCATTTCCCTCCTCATCCTTCTCTGACCCACCCTTCACCACCCCCTTCCTATTCCTCAACCTCTTCTTCCCGCCCCTCCTCTCCCTCTCCCTCCCTTTCCCCTCCCCCCTTCCCTCCTCCTCTCCCCCTCCCCTCCCCTTCTTCCCCCACTCTCTTTCCCCTCCCTCTCCCTCCCTCTCCCTCCCTTTCCCCTCCCTTCTCCCTCCCTTCCACCATCCCCCTCTTCCCCCACTCCGTTTCCCCTCCCCTCACCCTCCCTTTCCCCTCCCCCTCTTCCCCCACTCCTTTCCCCCCTCACCCTCCCTCCTTCTCCCTCCTTCCCCCCCTCCCCCTCTCCCTCCCTTCCCCCTCTTCCCCCACTCCCTCTCCCCTTTCCCTCCCACTCCCCCTCCCTCTCCCTCCCTCTCCCCCCCCTCCCACTCCCCTCTCCCCTCTTCCTTCTCCCTCTCGAAATGTAGCAGAGGGGAAACGGCGCTTTCATCACACTGGCCTCAGATGCTGGAGAGAAGCTGGATCTTCCACATCAGAAAGGGGCTTGGCAAAAACAGAGCATCCATTAGACCCGCTCGACCTTTTAAAGGGAGGTAGGTAGGGAGGGAAGGGAGGGAAGGAAAAACAGGAGGCCAGGGGAAGGGAAGGGAGGAGGAGGAGGGGAAGGAAGGGAGAGGAAGGAGGAAGGAGGAGGAAGGCTGAGAGGGATGAGGGAGGAAGGGGGAGGAGAGGGAGGAAGAGAGAGATGGAGGGGAAGGAGGGGAAGGAAAAGGGAGGAGGGAAGGAAGGGGAAGGAGGGGAAGGAAGGGGGGAGGAGGATGAAGAGAGGAGGAGAGAGGAGAAGAGAAATCAGGGGAGGGGAAGAGGAGGAGGAAGCAAAGAGGAAGTTTATGAAAGGGGTAAGGGGCGAGGAAGGGAAAGGATGGGGAAGAGGGGAATGGTGCAGAAAGGAAAGGAGAGGGGGATGAGGAGTGAGAGGATGGGAGGGGAGTGGGGAGAGAGTGGGGAAAGAAAGGATGGGATAAGGGAAGTGGGGAGGGAGACGGGATAGAGGAGTAGAGTGTGGAGAGAGGGGAAAGGAAAGGGGAGGGGGGGGGGGAGTAAGAAGAGAAAGGAAGGAAGGAGGAAGGAGAGTAGAGAGGAAAGGAAGGAAGGAGAAGCAAGTGGAAGGGAAGGAAGAGAGAGGGGAGTAGGGAGCAGGAGGGAAGGAAAGGTTGAGGGGAAAGGGTTAAGGGGAGAAAGGGAAGAAGGGGGAGGAAAGGGGAGAGGGAGATCTGCACATCGCTTGGCCAGCATCGTTTTGTCTCTGTTTCCTCTTGTTAATCTTTTCAGGGTCATTTTTCAGCTCTTTATCTTATGTACTTATCTCTCTTTCTCTCTCTCTCTCTCTCTTTCATCTCTCTCTCTCTCTCTCAGAGAGAGGAAGAAAATGAGAGAATGATAAAGAGAGAAAGAGAGTGAGAGAGAGAGGTAGAGACAGAGAGAGAGAGAGAAAAGATAGCGAGAGAGAGAGAGAGTGTCTGTAAGACACTGATATTGCATATCATGTGACCTGAGACACTGATTATACCTCCTGTATTAGTTGATTGTCATATGCTAGTATTCAGTCTTGACCTGACACTTCCTGCTTCCTATCTCCGCTTCCTGCAGCCATCCTAGCAGCTGTGCTTGCAAGCAGATGGCCCTGAGGCATAGAAAGTAGCCCAAGAGGCGTACATAAGCCAGGACAGGCAGAAGGAACCGTCATCAGAGAAGGTAGAATTCAGACAGAGAGAGAGAGAGAGAGAGAGAGAGAGAGAGAGAGAGAGAGAGAGAGAGAGAGAGAGAGAGAGAGAGAGAGAGAGAGAGAATAAGTATCCTTCCAAAGTCTTTTCGTCATGATAAAGATATTTAAACATGAATGAAAAAATGAAAAAAGAAAGAAAGAAAGAAAGAAAAAAAATCATAGAAGAACAACTTCTTTTACAATTTTTGTTACATAATGGTGAGAAATTTTTACATGTACGTTACCAGTTCATTAAAGTACATTAATATTAAATGGCCTTTAATAATGGTAATCATTGCACAGCTAACAGGAATGATAAGGAGGATGATAATGATGGTAATGATGATGCCAACAAAACATCTGCATTAAGATAACAATGATAACAACAATAGCAGCACCACTAATGCTTTTAAGAATAATCAAAATTGTTATATCAATACTGATTATGATAATGACAATGATAACAACCACAGAAACAGCAAGGATGATAACAACAATAGCAGAATGACAATAATGAAGATAATGATATTGATGATATTAGTGATAGTGACCATGGTGATGAGGATAATGATATTGATAATGGTGATAATGATGGTAATAATGATAATGATGATGATGGTAATGATATATAATGGTAATAGTGATTATAATGATGTTGGTAATAATGATAATAATATTGATAATTATGTCATTTTGTTGATAATGATAATAGTCATAGAAATCATAAAGATAATGATAATGATCATAATAATCATAATGATAATGATAAAAGTATTAATGATGATAATGATGAAAGTGATAATGATGATAACAATAACAACAATAACGATGATGAGGACAATAACAATATTGATGATTATAATTGAAATAACTATAATAATAATGATAACAGTAATAATAAAAATCACAGTATTGACATTAACATTACACAATAAATGAACAATGGAATGACATGAACAAAACAATTTAAACTATAGAACAAATAAAAAGACAAATGACAAACGAACATACAAACAGACCTCTGTTATCGAAATTTCTGTTCACTTTCCCAGCTGAAGAACATGTCTCTATTTGTTATTCTTTTTCTATTTTTTCTATTTTTATTTCAATTTGCTTTTTACCTCTTTTCTTCTTCGTCTTCTTTTCAATTCTTCATTTTTACATTTTCCTTTCTTCTTTTTAGTATCGGAATTTCTTTTTTCTTACGTGTATATTTTTATCAATATTTTTATTCTCTCTTTTTTTTAGTTTTCTCTTTTTCTTTTTTAAAAACATTCTTGCATAGTTTTTTTTTTCCTTTTTTTCCCTTCTTGTTTTCCTTTTTTTTCTCTCTTGACCTTCCCTTCTTGCGACCAGATTCCCCCCCCCCCCCCGATCCCTACGGACAATTTCGCTGTCATGTTATAGTTGTCACAAGGGGGTAGGAGGGGGTGGGATGGGGGGGGGGGGACGGAGTGTTAAGGGAGGGAGGCGGAGAAGGTTGAGGGAGGGTAAGGGAGGTGATAAAGGGAGGGAAGAGGGGAGGGTAGGTGGGAAGAGGAAGAAAGGGAGGGGAGTGGGTAGGGGAAGGAGGGTGAAGGAGGAGGGATGGGTAAGGGATGGAGGGTTAAAGGAGGGAGGGGGAGGGGTAAAGAGAGGGAAGGGGAGAGGGGGTTTAGGGAGGGATTTTCACAAAGGTGTAATTGACGCGCGAATATATACACATATATATATGCACATAAATACAAATACGCACATACATAAACATAAACACACACACACAAACAAACACACACACACACATACACACACAAACACATACACACCACAAACACACCCACACATCCCCCACCGCACACACACATCCCCCTTCTCCACCCGTCCCCACACACATCCCCCCTCCCTCCTCACATCCCTCCTCCTCCCCTCCCCAGCACACACACAGATCCCCCCTCCCCTCCCCCCACACATCCCCCCCATACATCCTCCCTCCCCACATACATCCCCCCTCCTCCCTCCCCAGATATACACACACATCCCCCCTCCTCCCTCCCCAGACACACACACATCCCTCCTTCCCCACATCCCCCGACTCATCCCCCCTCCCCCCACACAACACAACACTAGTGATTAAACTTTTAATAGTGAAATGGTGATAGATAAACTGAATTTCACGAAAGAAGAGGCTGTTGATGATAATGATGATGATGATTGATGGCTTTGGGATCGATCATTGATTGACGGACCTTTGTTGTTGTTGTTGTTTCTGTTTGTTTGTGTGTATAGCATTGGAATTATATGTGAGGAAAATGAGATCATGGATGATGGGAAAGGATAGATTTTTAAAAAATGGAGAAGAGAATAGATGGATAGATAGATATTTAGAGAGGGGTAGGGGGTGAGAGAGAGAGAGAGAGAGAGAGAGAGAGAGAGTGAGAGTGAGAGTGAGAGTGAGAGTGAGAGTGAGAGTGAGAGTGAGAGTGAGAGTGAGAGTGAGAGATAGAGAGAGAGGAGAAAGTAAAATGTAAGAACGGAAAAAGAAGTGAAAGGGAAGGCAATATAGAGAATTAGAGATGAAAGAAGAGAAGAGAAGGAAAATGAAGCAATGCAATTGACACAAAAATTTAATAAAAAGATAAGAACGAGGGGAGTAAAGCCTATTACAAAAAAGAGAGAAAGAGTGAGAAACGGAGAGAGAGAGAGAGAGAGAGAGAGAGAGAGAGAGAGAGAGAGAGAGAGAGAGAGAGAGAGAGAGAGAGAGAGAGAGAGAGAGAGAGAGAGAGAGAGAGAGAGAGAGAGAGAGAGAGAGAGAGAGAGAGAGAGACAGAGAGAGAGAGAAAGAGAGAGAGATAGATAGATAGATAGAGAGAGA
>BOPN01006336.1:21895-29395 GCA_017312705.2 Penaeus japonicus
CCCCTCTTTGCCCCCTCCTTACCCCCGCTTTCACCGTTCCCCTCTGAATATTTGTATCTGTAACTCAAGCTATCTGTTTCCATGCGTCAATCAGTCTAGTTCTTACAATATCCATTTGTGTGTGTAGTATTTTCTTTATTTTTTTATATTTCCCTCTTTCATTCTTCTTTTTCTGTATTCCTTTCTGTCTCCCTCTCTCTTTATATCTCTTTTGCTCCCTTTCATTTTTTCTCTGTCTTTTTCTCTCTCCGTATCCTTTCCCCCCTTTTTTTTCTCTAGCTCTCCCTCTACCTCCTTACTCCCTCATTTTCTTTCTCTAAATCTCCTTCCCCTTCACTATCTCTATTTCTCTTTCTTCCCCTCCCCATTTCCTTCTCTCTGCCTCCTTCCCGCCATATCTAGTTCTCTCTCTACCTCCCTTCCCTTTCCTTCTCTCTCCGTCTCTCTCTCTCCCCTTTCCCTCTCACCGTCTTTCATCCGTTTTGCCCCCCCCCCCCCTTCCTACCTCTATCTCTCTCTCCATCTCCCTCCCTACAACTCTCACTCTCTCTCTTCCACTCCTTCTCCCTCTGCTTCCTGTCCACCTTTCACTTCTCTCCCTCACCTTCTTTATCACTCTCTCTCTCTCTCTTTCCCTATGTTTCTACCTCCCCTCCCCCTCTCACACTACATCTCTCTCTCTCCACCACTACCCTGTCTCCCACCATTCACACACTCTTTCTCTCCCCTCTTTCTCTCCCTAACACCCCTTTCACTCTCTCTCTCTTTCTTCCTCAACCTTCCCCACTTTTCACTCCCTCTCCCTCTCCTTCTACCATCCTCCCACCTTCCACTCTCTCTTTCATTCTCACCCTACATCACTCTCTTAATCTCCATCCCCCTTTTCACTCTATCTCTCTACCTCCTTCCCTCCCTCCATCTCTTTCTCTATCCCATCTTCACCTCACTTTTCACTCTCTCTCTCTCCCTCCCACCCTTCATATTTCCATCCGATTCCTTCCCTTTTCACTCTATCTCTCTTTCTCTCACTCTCTCCCCCTCCTCAGTCTCTCTCTCCATCCCATCCCATCCCATTTCACTCACTTTCACTCTCCCCTTCTCCTCCCCCTTTTTTTCTCTCTCTCACTCTCTCTCTCTCTCTCTCTCTCTCTCTCTCTCTCTCTCTCTCTCTCTCTCTCTCTCTCTCTCTCTCTCTCTCTCTCTCTCTCTCTCTCCCCTTCTCCTCCCCTTTTCACTCTCTCTCCCACCCTCCCACCCTCTCTCCATCCCATCCCATCCCTTTTCACTCTCTCTCTCCCTCTATCCATCCCATCCTCTCCCTTTCCACTCTCTCTCTCACTCTCCCCCTCTCCTCCCCTTTTCACTCTCACTCTTTCCCCTCTCCTCCCCTTTTCACTCTCACCCTCCCTCTCACCCTCTCTCCATCCCATCCCCTCCCTTTCCACTCTCTCTCTCTTTCTCTCTCCCTCTTTCCCTCTCTCCATCCCATCCCCTCCCTCACACACACACACACTCTCTCTCTCTCCCTCTTTCCCCCCCGCCATCTCTCTCTCTCCATCCCATCCCCTCCCTTTTCACTCACTCTCCCCATTCTCTCCCTTTCTACTCTCTCTCTCCCCCTTCCCCTCCCTCTCACCCTCTCTCCATCCCATCCCCTCCCTTTCCTCACACACACACTCTCTCTCTCTCTCTCTCTCCCTCTTTCCCTCCCGCCATCTCTCTCTATCTGAAGTCTGATATTGATTCAGCCAACCCGTCAAAAGGCACACGAGAGGTCACTTTGATTAAACGCACTTCTGATTTCTAGCCTCGGTCATCATTAATTCATAGTTCAAATAATACTCCCTCTTCTCGGCCTCTCCTTTATTCTTCTCCTGCTGCAGTTATTCTCTCTTCTTCTGTTCCTCCTCCTTCTTCTTGTTCTTCTTCTTCTTCCTCTTTCTTGTGTGTTTTTTTTATATTATTTTTTTGTTTACCCCTTTTTTGTTTTTTGTTTGTTTTTCGTTCTTCTCTTTCTCTAATACTTCCTCCTCCTCTTCTTCTGTCTTTACCTCTTCTTTCTTCTCCTTGCCTCTTGCAGCTCTTCCCTCACTTCGTTCTTCTCCTCCCTCTGCTTCTTCTCTTCCATTTCTTCTTTCTCCTCTTATTCTCCTCCTTCACCTCTCCTTACTCATTCTTCATTCTCTATCTCTTCTTCCTCCTCCTCCTGCTCATTCTCTTCGTTTTCCTCATCCTCCTGCCCTTTATCTTCCTCTTCCTTCTCCTCCTGATCCTGCTAATTCTCCTCATCTCCCTCTTCCTCTACTTTCCCCTCTCCCCCTGCTCCTCCTCTCTTCCTACAGCTCTTCTTGCTCCTCCTTCTCCTCCTCTTTCTCTTCTTCCAATCTTCCAATCTCTCTTTCCTTCCTTTCGTCTATCTTACCTTTGCTTCTTCCCTTCCAGCTTCCCTTCTTTAGTGTAATGGTAGTGGTGATTGTGGTGATGGTGGTAGTGATGGTGGTAGTGGTGGTGATGCTGGTGATGGTGGTGATAGTGATGGTGGTTATAGTGATGGTGGTGATGTTGGTGATGGTGATAGTGGTGGTGATGGTGATGCTGGTGATGGTGGTAGTGATGGTGGTGATGTTGGTAGTGGTGGTGATGTTGGTAGTGGTGGTGATGGTGGTAGTGATGGTGATGGTGGTAGTGGTGGTGATGGTGGTAGTGGTGGTGATGGTGGTAGTGATGGTGATGGTGGTAATGTTGGTGGTGATAGTGGTGGTGATGGTGGTAGTGGTAGTGATGATGGTAATATTGGTGATAGTGGTGGTGATGATGGTAATATTGGTGATAGTGATGGTGATGGTTGTAGTGGTGGTGATGGTGGTAGTGGTGGTGATGGTGGTAGTGGTGATGATGGTGGTGATGGTGGTATTGGTGGTGATGCTGGTGATGGTGGTAGTGGTGGTGATAGTGGTGGTGATGGTGGTAATGCTGGTGATGATTATAATGGCAGTGATGGGGATAATGGTGGTAATGGTGTTGGTGGTGGTGATGATGATGATAGTGGTGGTGATGGTAATGAGGATGAGGATGTCTTTATCAGTAAGACAGAAAAAGAGAGAGAGAGAGAGAGAGGGGGGGAGTGAGAGAGAGAGAGAGAGAGAGAGAGAGAGAGAGAGAGAGAGAGAGAGAGAGAGAGAGAGAGAGAGAGAGAGAGAGAGAGAGACAGAGAGAGGAGAGAGAGAAAATAGATAGATAGATAGATCGATAGATCGAGAGAGAGAGAGAGAGATAGATCGAGAGAGAGAGATAGAAATAGATAGATAGATAGATAGATCGAGAGAGAGAGACAGAGAGAGACAGAGAAATAGATAGATAGAGAGGGAGAGAAAGAATAATACTTATCATAAAAATAAGACTAACAACCTTAAAACAAATACCAGGCAAGTCTTCAGGAGCGAAGTTAGTCACCTGGAAAAAAATTAAAAGAAAAAGGGACACAACTAGAAAAGGGTGTAAGGGGAGAAAAAGGTGGGACGTAGAGGGGTAAGAGTAAGGCAAGAGGAGGGGGATAGGGGATAGGGGATAGGGGGGGTAGGGGGGGTAGGGAGTATAGTTATTAGAGGGTAAACACTTGGGTCTGGGTCCTTACACCTAGCCTAAGGGGGTTTGAGAAGGAACCAATTACAACCAATGAGTTTACACAAAATATTTCAACCAGTTTTCCCCTCTATTTAACTCTTTTTTTTTCTTTTTTTTTATTGGTTATTCCTTCTCCTATCTCCACTTGTAGTTCTTTTCTCTCCCTCCTTCTCCTATCTCCTCTTGTAGTTCTTTTCTCTCCCTCCTTCTCCTATCTCCTCTTGTAGTTCTTTTCTCTCCCTCCTTCTCCTATCTCCTCTTGTAGTTCTTTTCTCTCCCTTCTTTCTCCTATCTCCCTTGTAGTTCTTTTCTCTCCCTTCTTTCTCCTATCTCCTCTTGTAGTTCTTTTCTCTCCCTCCTTCTCCTATCTCCTCTTGTAGTTCTTTTCTCTCCCTCCTTCTCCTATCTCCTCTTGCAGTTCTTTTCTCTCCCTTCTTTCTCCTATCTCCTCTTGCAGTTCTTTTCTCTCCCTCCTTCTCCTATCTCCTCTTGTAGTTCTTTTCTCTCCCTTCTTTCTCCTATCTCCTCTTGCAGTTCTTTTCTCTCCCTTCTTTCTCCTATCTCCTCTTGTAGTTCTTTTCTCTCCCTCCTTCTCCTATCTCCTCTTGCAGTTCTCTCCCTCCTTCTCCTATCTCCTCTTATCATGGTTCTTTTTCTCTCCCTTCTTTCTCCTATCTCTTCTTGTAGTTCTTTTATCTCCCTTCTTTCTCCTATCTCCTCTTGTAGTTCATTTCTCTCCCTCCTTCTCCTATCTCCTCTTGCAGTTCTTTTCTCTCCCTCCTCCTATTTCCTCTTGTAGTTCTTTTCTCTCCCTCCTCCTATTTCCTCTTGTAGTTCTTTTCTCTCCCTCCTCCTATCTCCTCTTGTAGTTCTTTTCTCTCCCTGCTTTCTCCTATCTCCTCTTGTAGTTCTTTTCTCTCCCTCTTTCTCCTATCTCCTCTTGTAGTTCTTTTCTCTCCCTCCTTCTCCTATCTCCTCTTGCAGTTCTTTTCTCTCCCTTCTTTCTCCTATCTCCTCTTGCAGTTCTTTTCTCTCCCTCCTTCTCCTATCTCCTCTTGCAGTTCTTTTCTCTCCCTTCTTTCTCCTATCTCCTCTTGCAGTTCTTTTCTCTCCCTCCTTCTCCTATCTCCTCTTGTAGTTCTTTTCTCTCCCTCCTTCTCCTATCTCCTCTTGCAGTTCTTTTCTCTCCCTCCTTCTCCTATCTCCACTTTTAGTTCTTTTCTCTCCCTCCTTCTCCTATCTGCTCTTGTAGTTCTTTTCTCTCCCTCCTTCTCCTATCTCCTCTTGTAGTTCTTTTCTCTCCCTTCTTTCTCCTATCTCCTCTTGTAGTTCTTTTCTCTCCCTTCTTCTCCTATCTGCTCTTGTAGTTCTTTTCTCTCCCTTCTTCTCCTATCTGCTCTTGTAGTTCTTTTCTCTCCCTCCTTTTATTTCTTCCTCCTCTACCTCTCCTTTGATTTATCTCTTTCTCTCTTTTTTCTCTCTCTTTCTTAGTCTTTCCCTCCTTCTTCCTTGATTGAAATTCTGAAGGATTTGATCAAAAGAGCAACGTCTTAAAGATCCTATGTATGTAAAGAGAGGGAGAGATACGAAACACATGAATAATTAATGAGATAAGATAAAATAAATAAAAAAGATAGTGGAAGAAAAGGAGAGATGTACTTTTAAATCCAACAAAGAAGAGAAAAACGAAAGCGAGAGAGAGAGAGAGAGAGAGAGAGAGAGAGAGAGAGAGAGAGAGAGAGAGAGAGAGAGAGAGAGAGAGAGAGAAAGAGAAAGAGAGAGCGTAAGTGATAGAGAAAGAAAAAGAGTGAGTAAGAGGGACAGAAAAAGAGTGGAGAGAGAGAGAGAAAGAGAAAGAAAGAAAGAGAGAGAGAGAGAGAGAGAGAGAGAGAGAGAGAGAGAGAGAGAGAGAGAGAGAGAGAGAGAGAGAGAGAGAGAGAGAGAAAACAGAAGAAAAAAATAACACTGGAAAAGTAAGCGTGTCAACAGAATCTGCTATTTCGACCCTCCAGAGTGCCTATCCTTGACAAGTTTGCCAATCTGGTGATTTAGTGATGTGAATCTAATTTGCAACTTCCACTTTAAGATTGCAACTTATAAATTAGTTTAGGAGGTCGATAGGGAACTCGCCCCAAAATTGCACTGGAAGTCTCGAGGGGAAAAATGTCAGTGGAGTTTTGTATAAATATTAAAAGAGGGGCTTTCTCTCTCTCTCTCTCTCTCTCTCTCTCTCTCTCTCTCTCTCTCTCTCTCTCTCTCTCTCTCTCTCTCTCTCTCTCTCTCTCTCTCTCTCTCTCTCTCTCTCTCTCTCTCTCTCTCTCTCTCTCTCTCTCTCTCTCTCTCTCTCTCTCTCTCTCCCTCTCTCTCTCTCGCTCGCTCGCTCGCTCTCGTTCTCTCTTTCTCTCTCTCTCTCTCTCTCTCTGTCTCTCTCTTTCTCCCCCCCTTCCCCCATGCCCCCCTCTCTCGCTCTCTCACTCTCTCTCTCTCTCGCTCTCTCTCTTTCTCACCCTCTCTCTCTCTCTCTCGGAGCGAGGGTGAGGTAGGGGTGAGGGGGGGAGGGGGAGGGGAGGGTGAGGGGACAACTTGTTGGAGGTGAAATCTTATTTGTGTTATTCTTATTAAGTTTGGAGAGTAGTTTGAGTGAGGGGAGGAAGAAGAGAAAAGAGCGCTTTGCTTGTTTGCTGTTTTTGTTTTAATTTCTCTTCGAAGGGAAGAGATGGGGGAGGGTGGGGTTGAGGGGGGGAGGGGTTGAGGGGGGGAGGGGTTAAGGGGAGTAAGGGGGGACTAAAGGGGGGTTGTCTTTGTTCTTGTTTATAGAATGACTTTTTAAGCGTTTTGTGTTTGCTGCTTCGTCTGTGTTCGTTGGTTATTTTCTCTTTATTTCTTTATTTATTTCTTTCTCTTTCTCTCACAGTCTCTCTCTTTTTATCCGTCTCTGTCTCACCCAGTCTCTCGTTCTTTCCGTTTCTGTATCTCTCTTTCTCTCCTTGTTTCTCTCTCTCTTTCTCTCTGTATTTGTCTCTCACTATCTCTCTCTTTCTATCACTGTGTCTCTTCCTTTCTCTCTCTCTCTCTCTCTCTCTCTCTCTCTCTCTCTCTCTCTCTCTCTCTTTCTCTTTCTCTCTCTCTCACTGCCTCTCTTTCTCTTTCCCGTTTTCCTCTGATCATCACTGAATCATTATTGTCATCTTCTTTTTCAACATCACTATCATCATTGTCATCCGAATCAGTCATATCTCGCTAATAATCATCACAATGAGAACCTTAATCATCATCGTAATTATCATTACTATCACTTTCGTAATCATCATCACTATCACTATCGTAATCATCACTATCGTAATCAACCCCACCATCACCATCACTGTCATCATCATCATCATCATCATCATCATCACTATCGTAATCACTATCATTATAACCATAACCATCACATCCTAATCATCCTTATCTTCACTATCATCATCACCACAACCATCACAATCTTAATCATTCTTATCATCACTATCATCATCACCATAACCATCACAATCTTAATCATCACTATCATCACCATCATCATCACCACAACCATCACAATCCTAATCATCCTTATCCTCACTATCATCATCACCATAACCATCACAATCCTAATCCTCGTCACCATCATTATCCCTGAATATAATCATTGCGATCTCACTCTCCCCTGCCAGTCGATCAGCCGTCGATTGGTCAATCTGTCAGTCAATTAATCAACCAGTCAGGTGGTCAATCAGTGGATGAATGACTGAATAATCAAACGGTGGCATAAATTAAGAAAATCTTGTGCTCTATTTTCTTTTTATTTTTCAACTTTCAAGTGCTGGATAAATCATGCATTATACATTAGCAAGAAGA
>BOPN01006336.1:41895-44395 GCA_017312705.2 Penaeus japonicus
GTCTCTGTCTCTGTCTCTGTCTCTGTCTCTGTCTCTGTCTCTGTCTCTGTCTCTGTCTCTGTCTCTGTCTCTGTCTCTGTCTCTGTCTCTGTCTCTGTCTCTGTCTCTGTCTCTGTCTCTGTCTCTGTCTCTGTCTCTGTCTCTGTCTCTGTCTCTGTCTCTGTCTCTGTCTCTGTCTCTGTCTCTGTCTCTGTCTCTGTCTCTGTCTCTGTCTCTGTCTCTGTCTCTGTCTCTGTCTCTGTCTCTGTCTCTGTCTCTGTCTCTGTCTCTGTCTCTGTCTCTGTCTCTGTCTCTGTCTCTGTCCGCATACACACACGTGCGCGTATTTATATAAATATATATATATATATATATATATATATATATATATATATATATATACATATATATATATATATATATATATATATATATATATATATATATATATATATATATATATATATATACACACACACGCGCATATACATACACATGTATATATACATACACACACACACACACACACACACACACACACACACACAAACACGCACACGTATATATACACACAAACGCATACACATATACACGTATATGCATACACGCGCATACACAGACGTATATATATATACACACACACACACACACACACACAATGATAATAATGATACTAATGATAATAGTAATAGATAATCATGATCAGTAATGATTAGGATAACCATGACAACAACAACAATGCTAAAGATAATGATGATGATAATAATGACAATGACAATAATAATAACGCCAATAACAAGAAATAAGAAAGGTGTACACAAAGAAACCCAGTATCGAGAACATATACAGATTTCATGCGGATTAACGGAACATGTCAATTAATCACTGTATGCTTATTAATATCTCCAATAGAATTGCATCATTATGAACACCTAATGAACAGAATTCCACTTAAAATGAAGCTTGGTCAATATCGAAAGTAATAGTAGGACTTATATTACATAACATAATTTCCACTCCTAACAATAGCTCGAGTTCACACACAACTGTTCATGCTTGTTCATAGCTTAGCCTGTGTTTGTTTCATTGTCTTTTGTTTGTTGCGTTTCCGAGAATGGAAATACGGTGGTTGGGTTTGCACCATCTTGTTATGACTTGTTATGTGTTTGTGGTTCGTTGTGTTGCGTGTGAGTTATTATCTTATTTTTTTTTTTTTTTTTCTATCGTTTATGGATTGTCCAGCCTTGGTTTGCTTATGATATGTATTCGCGCGCGCGCGCGCACACACACACACATACATACATATATATGTGTATGTATATATATATATATATATATATATATATATATATATATATATATATATATATATATATATATATATATATATATATATATATATGCACACACACGCATTCAGAAACACACACACACAAATACACACATACACAGGTATGCGCGCATAATGCTACATCCGTTTTCACATGTGTAATTTGAATTGCTGTTGCAACCCAAAGACGAAGATGAAGAAGAAGAAAAAGAAGAAAACAAAAAATAAAGAAGGATTAAAAATAATGAAAAAAGGAGAAAAAGAAGAAAAATAAAAGTAAAGAAAAGGAATAAGGACACAAAGAAGACCAAGAAGAAGAAGAAAGAAAGAAAAAAACAAAAAAACAAAAACGAAAAAATGATAAGAAACAGAAGGGAACAGAAAGAAGAGAAAAGAAGAACACAAAGAAGAACACAAAGAAGAACAAAACTTCCTGAACATGGAAAATAACAGAGTCGAGCAATAACACGGAATATGCGAGGCCCGATCTTCTCAACACGACTGCGTATTGGCTGGCATCTTAGCCAATCAGGAGCCGTGCTTCTCATTCTTAATTCATTACTATTGCTTTCTCTTGCTTCGACGCATTACGCTCCCCCCTTTCCCTCCTCCTCCCCCTCCTCCCCCCTCCGCTACACCCCTTCCTCCTCCTCCTCCTCTTCCCCCTCCGCTACACCCCTCCTCTTCCTCCCCTTCCTCCTCCTCTCCACTATACCCCATCTCCTCCCCTTCCTCCTCCTCCTATCCCCTCCCCTCCACTACACCCCTCCTCCTCCTCCTTCCCTTCCTCCTCCTCCTCCCATTCCTTCTCCTCCCCCCTCCACTACACCCCCCCCCCCTTCCCCTCCCAACACTGTGTTCTCGGATAGTTCTCGGTTTGTTCTGCCCTGTTATTTGTATACCTTTGTTAGTATTAGTTCATAGTGATTTTTTTATTTTTTTTATTCTTAAGTGGCCTGAGAGGAAGGATATTGTGGGTGATATTTTTAGGTAAGTGGATATTATCCATACATACACGGATATGCAAACACACCTTCACACACACGCACATACCGACACACACACACACACACACACACACACACACACACACACACACACACACACACACACACACACACACACACACACACATACACAGAGGCATTTACACACACACACACACACATGCATATGCATATACACTGTTTA
>BOPN01006336.1:54395-59395 GCA_017312705.2 Penaeus japonicus
CTCTCCTCTCCCACAACCCCTCCTCTCCCCCAGCCCCTCGTCCCACACACATGCACCTTCCCCCTCCCCCTACCCCCAACCCCTCTTCCCACACACATACACCTCCCCCTCCCCCCTCTCCCCCAACCCCTCATCCCTCATACATGCACCTTCCCCCTCCCCCTACCCCCAACCCCTCTCCCCCAACCCCTCCTACCACACACATACACCTTCCCCTCCCCCCTCTCCCCCAACCCCTCTCCCCATATACACCCTCATTGTCCATCCGAATCTCGAGCATCCTATCTCCCTATACCCCTCCCTTCCCTCCCTTACCAATCGTCACTTACCCCCCTCCCCCTTCCTTAAAACCAATCCCCCCCCATCCTAAAACCAATCTTCCTCCCCCCTGCCCCTTCTTCCAACCTCCACATCCTCCCATCCCCCCTCCTACCCACACATCCCCCCTCCTACCCCATACCCCCTCCTACCCCCACATCCTCCCATCTCCTACCCCCACCCCCTCTGCCCCCCACATCCTCCCATCTCTTACCCCCTACCCCCCACCCACCCCCATCCTCATCTCCCCTTCCCTCCTACCCCACCCCACTCCTATCTCCCCCTCTTACCCCCATCCTCCCATCTCCCCTCTTACCCCCACCCCCTCTTACCCCCCCACATCCTCCCATCTCCCCTCTTACCCCCACACCCCCCTCTTACCCCCACATCCTCCCATCTCCCCTCTTACCCCCACACCCCCCTCTTACCCCCACATCCTCCCACCCACCCCCTCCCATCCCCCTTAACCCCACACCCTCCCATCCCCCCTCCTCCCCCCCATCCTACCCCCCTACCCCCACCCCCTCCCATCCCCCCACCCCCTCCCACCCTCCCCCACATCCTCCCATCCCCCTTAACCCCCCACCTTCCCATCCTCTCCGTATCGCAGACTCAATCCTAAGAACCCTCTAATTTCGAAATCAATTTGGAGTTCCGGCCGTCTAATCTTGGAAGGTAATCCAGCCGAGACATAAAAAAAGGGGGAGGGAGAAATCCCAGAATGAGGGGAATGGAAGAGGGGAGGCGGTAGAGGTGGAAGGGAAGGAGATAAAGAGAGAAGAGGGAGAGAGAGATGGTTGGAGAAAGAGAGAGAGAGAGAGGAGAGAGAGAAGGGCATGGAATGGGGGGAGATGAGAGGGACGGAGAGAGAGAGGGAGGGAGAGAGAGAGAGAGAGAGAGAGACCGAGAGTGGGAGAGAGAGAGAGAGAGAGAGAGAGAGAGAGAGAGAGAGAGAGAGAGAGAGAGAGAGAGAGAGAGAGAGAGAGAGAGAGAGAGAGAGAGAGAGAGAGAGAGAGAGAGCGAGAGAGAGAGATACTTGCGCTTTTTTGTTTAATTCCATTTTTAAAGAGGGAAGGAGATATAGGGGTGAGGGTGAGGGGGCGCGATAAACCACACTCCTCGTAGAATTAAACCTTAATAAATTTCTACATGGACGATCAAAGGACAATATCCATATATCCCAACCTCAACTTTCTCGTGCCTGCATGTACGAGAGAGAGTGAGAGAAAGAAAAAAAGAGAGTGAGTAGGGAGAGAGAGAGAGGAGAGAGAGAGAGAGAGAGAGAGAGAGAGAGAGAGAGAGAGAGAGAGAGAGAGAGAGAGAGAGAAGGAGAGAGGGGGGGTGAGGGAGGGAGGGAGAAGGAGAGAGAGAAAAGACAAAGAAAAGGAAAGAGAGAAAGAGAGAGAGAGAAAGAGAGAAAGAGAGAGAGAGAGAGAGAGAGAAAGAGAGAGAGAGAGAGAGAGAGAGAGAGAGAGAGAGAGAGAGAGAGAGAGAGCGAGAGAGAGAGAGAGGGAGGGAGGGAGGGAGAAGGAGAGAGAGAGAAAGACAAATAAAAGGAAAGAGAGAGAGGAGAGAGAGAGAGAGAGAGAGAGAGAGAGAGAGAGAGAGAGAGAGAGAGAGAGAGAGAGAGAGAGAGAGAGAGATCGTGCGTGTGTGTGAGTGTGTGCGCATGTGCGTGTGTATCCAGCATCGGATTGTTCAAAAAAGGAGAACAATGATAGAGCTCGTGATACACCACAATGAAAGGGGGAGAACTAATCCGTAGAGTGTTGGGACACGCCTCCTCCACTTTTCCCTCCCCTTACCCCTTGATGTGGCGGGATTGTTGAGGGGATGTCGTTCTAAGGGGGTAATGGAAGGGGCGGCGGGATGGGAGAGCTTATGGGGGGGAAGGGAAAGGGGAAATGGATGGGGGGGAGATGAAGAGGTGAGGGGAGTGGAAAGGGAGGGGGAGGGGGGGGGGAAGAGGGTGGCGAAGAGGGAAGGGAGGGAGAAAACGAAGGGTAGACGAAGTGGAGAAGGAGAGGAATGGGAGGGGAGGGGGATGGGAAGGGTAGAGGGAGATGAGGGCGAAAGGAGGGGAAAAGCAAGAAGGAAGGGATGGGAATGGACGGAGGGAAATGGGGAGAGAGAGTGAGAGAGAGAGAGTGAGAGAGAGAGACAAAACAGAGACAGAGACAGAAACAGAAACAGAGACAGAGACAGAGACAGGGACAGAGAGAGAGAGAAAGAGAAATAGAGAGAAACATAAAGGAACTAAAGGAACGATGAAAAGGGGTAGAGGAAGGGGGAGGGGAGATCAAAAAGAAAGGGGAAGGGGAGGGGGAAGGGGGAAGCTATTATCAAACTAAAAGTGAGTAAATATAATCATTCGGTTTTTAGAAGAATAAGAGGAAAGCTTTTTACTTCCGACAACATTATGAGAGATTTTGTCCTTCATTAATTCACGTCATAATTCAAAAGGTTTTATCAAGTATTTATGACGGAAGTGTTTGCCGGAAGTACCTATGACAAGGCTATAACATAATGCTGTTGAGTTATCGGTAATTTAGCTATCGTTGGCTGGTTATTGCTGAAGGTAATTTTCTTTTCTTTTTTTTATCTATTTATTTATTTTTTTATTTTTTTTATTTTTATTTTTTTTATTTTAGTTGAATTTGAACTGAGAGACTATGACTAATATGTAGTGGTAATTCTTGTAATCAAGTCCAGAATCCAACGTTTTATTTAAAGAAAGAAAGAAAGAAAGAAAGAAAGAAAGAAAAAACAAAAACAGAAAGAAAAGAAAAAAGGAATATAGAAAGATGTATGTAAATATATATGTGTGTGTGTATGCGTATGTGTGTGTATACATGTAAATGCACGCACACACATACACACACGTAAATGTACATATATCTTTATTTATTCTTTTTTTTTTCTTTTATTCTCTGTTTTCCCTTTTCGTAATAAAACGTTGGATTCTGGACTCGATTACAAGCACACACACACAGCACACACACACACACACACACACACACACACACACACACACACACACACACACACACACACACACACACACACACACACACAGGGCTCGAAATTAGGCGGCTAACCAGTGTGGATACCTGTGACACATACTAGTATAAAGGGGCCCACCTACACTATCCACTCTTCACCTGCTATGCTATGGCTTAATGGCTTACACCCCCCCACCCCCCCCCCCTCCTCTCCCCCTCCTCCTCCCCCCTCCCTCTCCCTCCCCCTCCCCTTCGTACCTCCTAATCCCCCACCACCCCCTTCCTCCCCCTCCCCTGCGTACCTCCTAGTCCCCCCACCACCCTACCACCCCCACCACCACCCCCACCACCACCCCCACGCCCACTAGCCCCCCCCCTACCTTCAACTTACCATTGTGAATAGTGATGAATGCTCACACCCTTGTATAGAAGCCTCGTACCAAGGCCTATAGAAATGGCTACTACGACATTCTATACATTTTTTCCGCCAATATATGTCCGCTTGACCATAGGTGTGTGAAAGGGGGTGGGTGGGGGAGGGGGGGAGTGGGTGATAGTGGGTAGTAAAGGGGGAGGTAAGGGGATTATTAAGGAAGGGGGATGGGTAGGGGAGGGGGGTGAAAGCTCAAAAGATGATAAGGACCTGAAATTGTAGTGTGAAGGAGGGAGGGGGGGGGGGGGGTAAGAATAGGCATTACAATCCTTCATCATGTTATTGCTTAAACGGTGGTGTGAAACACACACACATACATACACACACAAACACACACACACACACACACACATATATATATATATATATATATATATATATATATATATATATATATATATGTATACACGCACAGATACAAACATGAATATAGAGATATAGATATAGATGGATAGATTGACAGATTTAGAGAAAGAGAGGGAGAGAGAGATAGAGAGACAGACAGACAGAGAGAGAGAGAGAGAGAGAGAGAGAGAGAGAGAGAGAGAGAGAGAGAGAGAGAGAGAGAGAGAGAGAGAGAGAGAATGAAAGGGAAAGATAAAGAGACAAAGACAGAGAAAGAGACAGAGAGAGAGAGAGACAGAGAAAGAGAGAGAGAGACAGAGACAGAGAGAGAGAGAGAGAGAGAGAGAGAGAGAGAGAGAGAGACAGAGAGAGAAAGAGACAGAGACAGAGACAGAGAAAGAGAGAGAGAGAGACAGAGAGAAAGAAAGAGACAGCTACATGAAGAAAGAAAGAGAGAGAGAGAAAGGGATGACCAAACGTAGACAAACACGAGAAAAAACCAGACACGGAGATACACAGAAACATAATGGAAAAAGAAGGTAAACAATTTGTACCAATAAATGATACCCAACACACATGCACCTTGCTATTTGTTTACATGCATTTGTTGCCTGTGGCGTGAAGCGACAGAGCTCTCAAGAACTTATTTACTTTTATAAGTGTACAAAGTGATTACTTGCAAACGGAATGAGGCATTTCATTTTTTTTTTTTTTTTTGAGTGACGCGCTTATAGTTACGGAATGAAAGATTAATTCGACAATGGATAAAATATAATGGCTCTTCGGCTGACTCATCAACAAACAGGTTTAACGCTAAATCAACTTTATTTGGTATCATTGCGTAATCCATATTGCATTGGATTTTTTATTTTTTTCCGGATGCACTCAGATACATATTTGTG
>BOPN01006336.1:71895-75729 GCA_017312705.2 Penaeus japonicus
TTTTTTCCTATCGTTTCATAAGCTCTCTCTCTCTCTGTCTCTCTCTGTCTCTCTCCTATCCCCTCTCTCTCCCCCCCTTCTCCTCCCCCCCCCTCTCTCTCTCTCTCTTTCTCTCTCTCTCTTTCTATCTCTGTCACTCTCTCTTTCTTCTCTCTCTCTGTCTCTCTCTCTCTTCCTCCTTTCCTCCCTCCCTCCCTCCCTCCTATCCGCTGTCACTGATCAACAGGGCAAGAAGAAAACTGTACGGTAAACAAATGCAGCACATACACCCAAGATATAAATATAAACACACGAACTCACACACATACACACACACACACACACACAGTCACACAGTCACACACACACACACACACACACACACACACACACACACACACACACACACATACACACACAGTCACACAGAGTCACGCACACACACACACACACACACACACACACACACACAGTCACACAGAGTCACGCACACACACACACACACAGTCACACAGAGTCACGCACACACACACACACACACACACAGTCATACAGAATCACGCACACACTCACACACACATACATACATACACAAACACATAGAGTTACGATTCAAGTGCAACATATGAAGCACTGCATTATCTCTCTCAAAACATAGCTCTATGTAGTTGTCTATGATGACCAAATCACATAAAGATCAGAACAGCCACATGCAAAGACAGAAAATATATCGAAAAAATATATATACCAAAATAATCGTTTAACAACATATCCAGACCAACTAATGTGTATATAACCTCCTTCATAATTCACATGATATATGCAGAACAAACATGCGAACATGTTTTAGGCCTATAGACCCCCCGCCCCGCCCCCCCCCTCCCTTCGTAAAAAAAGAGTTAATAGTTATAGTAATAGAGTAATGGCCTCATGCCTATGAACCTAGCTTATACCCATGCGATCACATATGCTGTATCATTTTTGTATCATTTCTACCTTGTGAAATGACTACCTCTTACATGGGACATTTTGGAAAGCTGGTAGGCTAAAATGGTCTCTAAGAGCAGGGTGTCTTGAAGGACTATTTCCTCGTTGCATTATGGTAGGATTTTGATCCTTATGACAGACGCATCTTACAGTCTCTGTGTGTGGAACCAAGGCCTGGTATAGTCGGTGTGTCTGTCATAACGCACGGTAGGGGTAAGGGTGGGGGTGGGGGTGGGGGATACGGGGTAGAGAAGGGGGAGAGGGGAGGGGGAGAAGGGGACACGTCGGGTTAAAAAGGGGGGTGGAGAAGGAGAGGGGGATGAAGGGGGGGACAGGTCGGGGTGAAAAGGGGGGGAGGGTGGAAAAGGAGAGGGAGGGGGGACAGGGGGGAGAGGGGGACACATCGGGGTGAAAAGGGGGGTGGAGAAGGAGAAGGGGGGTGGGGAATGGGGGTGGAAAGGGTAGAGGAAGAAGAGGAGGGATGGGGGAGGGGTGATGGTGGGAAGGTAGAAGGTAGGTAGGTAGGTAGGTTATGGGAGGGAGGGGGGGAGGGGGGGGGAGGGGAAGGGAGGGTGGAGGTGGCATGAATAGCTGCTACCATGAATGATTTACTGTCGGATACCATGATAGGTTTGATACGGTCCTTGTATTTGTATTCAGAAATATTCCTTCATGATCGTGTGTGTGTGTGCATGCTTGCGTGAGTGTGTATATGCGTGTGTGTGTGTGTGTGTATCTATGTGTACATTAGTGGGCATATTTGTGTACGCCTATGACCATGGCGAAAGAGGGAGGCGGAAGAAGTGGAGGGGGGGGGGGGCGGATGGTAAAAAGAAGAATAGGGAAAGAGAAGAATTAGATAAGGGGTTAGAAAAATCAGCTGATGGGGTCAAAGGTCAAAGGTTAAACTTCAGGTATTTTCCCCTTCTCTAAAAGCTTTTCCTTGTGTCGAGTGTGTGTCTCTGACGAAGCATGTCTGTCTGTGTCTAAGTATGCGTCTGGTTAGGGTCAGATGCTATTTTCACTACCCTTGAAAAGGTTAGTTATATCTATATATATCTATATCTATCTATCTATCTATCTATCTATCTATCTATCTATCTATCTATTTATCTATCTATCTATCTATCTATCTATCTATATTTATTTATCTATCTATTTATCTATCTATCTATCTATATATATATATGTGTGTGTGTGTGTGTGTGTGTGTGTGTGTGTGTGTGTGTGTGTGTTTGTTTGTGTGTGTGTGTGTGTGTACCCATATAGACATACATACATACACGTTTATGTATGTGTGTTTGCGATATACCAATCCTACTTTATTACCACTACACATTAAGAGAAAGAAAGAGAGAAAAAAGAGACAGAAACAAAGAAAGAAAGAGAGTGGGACGAAAGGGAGGGACGATAGAGGAAAAAAGAGAGAGAGAGAAATATCGAATATTTATTCACATATATATATATATATATATATATACACATACATATATATATATATATATATATATATATATATATATATATATATATATATATATATATATAGTATCTGTATAAACATATATATATATATATATATATATATATATATATATATACATATATATATATATATATATATATGTTTCATCATGGTTATACAGAAATGACAGCCATCATTAATGCAAGAAGGAGAAGGAACATGATATCGAATGATAAGAAGTAACACCAAATGATGAATGATATTGTCAAATGCCAATCATGATGCAGTTCTTATTGCAAGTGCGATGCACGAGACATGCTATCATACTACTTTTCTTATCATTATTATCATTATAATTATTGATATCATTATCATTATTGTTATCATTATTATTATGATTAATAATATCAATATCAATAATTATTATTTTCAACATTATCATTATCATTATTATTTTCATTGCTATTATTACTATTATTGCTATCATTATCATTATTTATTATTATTATTATTATTTTCCTTATAATTATTATTATTATTATTATTGCTATTTTATTATTATTATTATTGTTATTATCATTATAATTATCATTATCATTATCATCATTATCATTATTTCATTATTATCGTTATCACTATTATCATATCATTATTATTATTATTATCATTATTATTATTATTATTATTATTATTATCATTATTGTTATCATTATTATTATCATCTTCATCATCATTATTATTACTATTATTATTATTATGATACTTAAAATAATAAGGATATATATATATATATATATATATATATATATATATATATATGGATGGATATAGCCGATAAGAATATAATAGTCCAACTTTTAAAAGAAAAAAAATAAAGAAAATATAGAGTAAATGAGAAGAAATTGGGAATGGAAAAATGAAGCATAAGTAATATAAAGAGACAAGTAACGAAGAGTAGGAGAATAATCTTAAGAAGAGAAAGAATATGATAAAAGAGAGACAAAGACGAAGACAAATATGAAAGATCGCACAGAAGAAATGATAAGAGAAAAGATGATGAATTAAGAAGAAAAGAAAGAAAGAAAGAAAGAAAAAAAAGGAAATTAAGATAATAATCAAGAAGGAAGGTGAAAAAGAAAAAAGAAGAAGGAAAGAGTAGAAAAGCAGAAGAAAAACAAAGAAGAAAAACAGAGAAAAGACGAAGAATTTGGAAATTAATTAGGACAGTCTTTTAACTCGCTCGGATGTAATGCACTTCTCCTGTTTCATTTATCCTTCTGGCCTCAAGGCATTGCACCCTCTGCCCCCCCCCCCCTCTCTCTCTCTCTCTCTCTCTCTCTCTCTCTCTCTCTCCCTCTCTCTCTCTCTCTCTCTAAATCTCTCTCTCTCTCTCTCTGTCTCTC
>BOPN01006337.1:32500-35000 GCA_017312705.2 Penaeus japonicus
CTTTCCTCTCTATCTCTCACTCATTCATTCTCACCTCTTTCCTTTCCTCCCTTCTCTCGCTCTCTCTGTCTCTCTCTCCTTTCCTCTCTCTCTCATTTTCTCTTTTCCACTCTCTCTCTCTCTCTCACATTGCCTGTCTATCTTTTCTTCTCTTTCTCACTCTCCTTTTATACCAATCTTCCTCTCTCTCTCTCTTTTCTTTTCTTTCTCTCTTCCACTCTTTCTCTTTTCCACTCTCTCTCTTTTCCTCTCTTTCTCACTCTTCTTTTATGCCAATCTTCCTCTTTCTCTTTTCCACTCTTTCTCTTTTCCTCTCTTTCTCACTCTTTTATGCCAATCTTCCTCTTTCTCTTTTCCTCTCTTTCTCACTCTTTTATGCCAATCTTCCTCTTTCTCTTTTCCACTCTTTCTCTTTTCCTCTCTTTCTCACTCTTTTATGCCAATCTTCTCTTCCTCTCTCTCTCTCTCATAATTCTTACCCACAAGGCAAACAAAGTCGTTACCATGACAACGGCTTCATGAACTTTCACACTACTTCGTACATTTTTTCTTTTTTTTCGTCTCTTTTTGTTTTCATTATTGTCATAATTATGTATCTTTATTAGGGTTTCTATGATCATTATCATCATCATCATTGTTATCTTAGTGTTATTATCATCATCATTGTTATCATCATCATTATTATCATCATTGTTATTATTGTTATTGCAATTCGGTTTGTTGACAACCCCGGGGGAAATGGAATCGAGTGATCCGTTTCGGAGGGGGAAATGGAGGCATACTTACACATAGAAACATAATTATATTAATATACATACACACAAATATACACACATGTAAGGTAAGCGGATACACACACAAATACATACACATGTACAGGTTAACAGATATATACACACAGAGACACACACATGTACAGGTTAACAGATATACACACACAGAGACACACACATGTACAGGTTAACAGATATACACACACAGAGACACACACATGTACAGGTTAACAGATATACACACACATAGACACACACATGTACAGGTTAAGAGACATACACACTGATACACACACATGTACAGGTTAACAGACACACACACTGATACACACACATGTACAGGTTAAGAGACATACACACTGATACACACACATGTACAGGTTAACAGACACACACACTGATACACACACATGTACAGGTAAACAGACACACACACTGATACACACACATGTACAGGTTAACAGATACACACACACAAACACACATGTACAGGTCAACGGACACACACACACTGATACACATACATATGCACACACTCGTACAAATACATACATACACACAGGTACACACTGACACACACATTCATACAAACACATACACAGGTAAAAACATACACACACACACGCACATACATGTACGTACACGATACAGATATACATACATTATAATTACAATAGTCATCAGGTGATTATTAAACATAATTAATTATGAAGACTTGATTAAGACATCACCACTTATTATGATTTCAATTAATGATTTTGCTGTAATTCATTGTTTACTCTTTCTTCGTTTTCTCTCTCTCTCTCTTTCTTCATTTTCTCTCTCCCTGTTTCTTCGTTTTTTCTCTCTCTCTTTATTCGTTTTCTCTCTCCATCTATCTCTCTCTTTCTTCGTTTTCTCTCTCCCTCTATCTATCTCTCTCTCTTTCTTCGTTTTCTTTCTCACTCTTTCTTCGTTTTCTCTCTCTCTCTCTTTCTTCATTTTCTCTCTCCCTGTTTCTTCGTTTTCTCTCTCTCTCTTTATTCGTTTTTTCTCTCCCTTTATCTATCTATCTCTCTTTCTTCGTTTTCTTTCTCCCTGTTTCTTCGTTTTCTCTCTCTCTCTTTATTCGTTTTCTCTCTCCCTTTATCTATCTATCTCTCTTTCTTCGTTTTCTCTCTCTCTCTTTCTTCGTTTTGTCTCTCCCTCTATCTATTTCTCTCTCTTTCTTCGTTTTCTCTCTCCCTCTTTCTTCGTTTTCTCTCTCCCTCTTTCTTCGTTTTCTCTCTCTTTCTTCGTTTTCTCTCTCCCTCATTCTATCAATATCTCTCTCTTTCTTTTTTTCATTCACTTGTCTTCCTCTCTCTGTTTCTCCTTCTCTTGCCTTCCACCTCTTTCTCTCTATCTTTCTGATATTCTTTTCGCTCTTTTCCTCTTGTGTTTTCTTTCTCTCCCTCTAATTTCCTATCTTTCTCTCTCTCATTTTCTCTAATCGCCACTTTCTCTCTCTCTAATCTTTCTTTCTTTCTCTCTCATTTTCATTTATCTTCCTCTCTCTCTCTCATTTTCTCTTGTCGTCACTTTCTCTCTAATCTTTCTTTCTCTCTCTCATTTTCATTTATCTTTCCTTCCTCTCTGTCTCATCTTCCTATCCTTCTCTCTAATTTTCTCTTATCTTCCCTTCCTCTCTTTCTCTAATCTTCCTATCATTCTCTCTCTAATTTTCACTTATCCTCCCTTCCTCTCTC
>BOPN01006337.1:55000-57500 GCA_017312705.2 Penaeus japonicus
AAACAGATAATTGATGAATAAAGAGTCATTGATAAAAAAGGGAATAAGGGAAAACTTAAGAGAGAAAACTAAAAAAAAAAAAAAAAAAAAAGCATTTTCAGTCATGAATTGATTCAAAATTGAAAGAATGTTTTTTTTTTTTTGCATTTTTTTCTCGCTATAATGTTGTTGTTTTTTGTGAATGCAATTATATATCTATATATATTTTTTTATATAAGAAATGCAAATAATGGACGTGAATGCAGCTATACAAAAAAAAAAAAAAAAAAAAAAAATAGGACAGTTACCGCCTTAATGAATTCTCATCTCGTTTTCTTTTATTTAAAAAATCTTTTTAAATCAATGAACATTTCTTTTTCTTTCCTGAATCCTGCATGATTTATTAATATTTTCTTTTGTTATATATTTTTAAAACTCATTTCCAGAACCAATTTCTTACCTTTAATATTCATATATATATTTTTTCCCGATTATATCTCTATACAAATATTATTACTAAGGATTATGAATATAAATTTTTATCTCTATTAACTTTTTATATACCTGATCTCTTGCTTTTATTTTCTCTAATATATATATATATATATATATATATATATATATATATATATATATATATATATATATATATTTCTCTGCATGAATTATAATAATGAATTTGTTCCAATTATTTATTTTTTCTCTCTGTTATATCATAAGATTTATGTAAAATGTTGATGTACATATTAATGATTCTTAATTAACTGATTAATTATCTTAATTAATCGATTAATTAATCGATTAATTAATTAGGATCAGAGTAATGATGAGATTGTAGGAATTAAACTCATTATTAATGATAAAGGTAATCATGATTATAATTATAATGATTATGATGATAATTATGATAATGACCGTCATTATCAGAGTAATCATAATAATGATGATGATAATTATAATTATGATGATAATGACGCTAATAATATTAATAATAATAGTAATAACAATGATAATAATAATGATAATTATAATTATGATGATAATGACGCTAATAATAATAATAATTATAGTAATAACAATGATAATAATAATGATAATGATAATTATGATAATAACAATAATAATGATGATGATGATAATAATAATAATAATGATAATAATAATAATAATAATAATGATAATAGTAATGATAATAATAATCATAATAATAATCATAATAATAGTGATAACCATAATAATAAAATTATAATAATAACAATAATGAAAATAATAAAAACAATAATGATAATAATAACAAATATAATAATGAAGTCAATGATAATGACACCAATAATAATATTCATAATATTGACAATGATAATAATAGTAATAATAATGATATAATGATAATAATGACAATGATATTTGATAATTATATCTATAATCATATTAATTATGATTACGTAATATGATTATATTAATATTAATATATATATGTTAATTAATTAATATATATACATACATTTATATGTATATATATATATAGATAGATAGATAGATAGATATAGAAATATATATATATATATATATATATATATATATATATATATATATATATATATATATATATGTATATATATATATATATATATATATATATATATATATATATATATATCTATATCTATATATATATACATATATATATTACTCCTATAATGATTATATTAATTATATAATAATAATCATATTCATTATATCAATAATCAGCCAATAATGACATTGTTGATAATTGATTCTGATAATAATATCTAGCAAGCATGATAATAATTATATAGTATATATGACAATGATTATGAACATGATTTTGACAATGATGGTCAAATTGAAACTGATATTAAATGATTTTTTTTCTTTTTTTTATATAAATGAATGTGGTGTAATATTATTATTATTATTATTATTATTATTATTTTCCTTGTTATCTTTAAAGACAAAACGCAAACTATCCATTTATATTGAAAATAGATATTTGGATAACTTTTATAGTATAATTTTGGAATAAATTAAATTTTTCATTTCTGATTTTTGAAAAAAAAAGAAATTTGTTAAATTCAATTCTTTAGAAAAGTAGATTATTATTAGGGATGATAATGATAATAAAAGGGATAATGATAATATTGATGATAATGCTTATGACGGGGAAAATTATATGTTCATATGAAAACTATTCATGAATATAATTTTTATGATAAATGCGAAAATTTATGGTGGAAAATAATGTTTATATCAGTGACCTCAATATTACATTATAACTAAGACAAAAATAATGATTGAAATTGATTTGTAATTCTAAAAAATATATATATATCGACATATCGACATAAATAAAGAAAAATCACATCCCGTTTTCTATTAGAATGAAAAAGAAAACGTAATTTTTTCGAGGGGGAAACTCAACTAAATCTCTTTTCCTTCTCGTTTTCCAATAATAACAGAATTTCCTGCGAGACCTTCTTAAAGAGGCGAAGAAAGACCAAGA
>BOPN01006337.1:70000-78440 GCA_017312705.2 Penaeus japonicus
AGCTCTGAAAATGCAGAAGTTGAGGGTCCGCCATTTTGTTTCCCGCACCCTTGGTAACACTGCCGCTGCAACCGCTGGTAACACTGCGACTACTAGTTAGTTGGTCAAATGAGAAACAAAAATGAGGAAAGACTTCGAGTCAAATGAGGGTTGAAATTTAAGGAAAAAATGAGGAAAATAATGTTGAATGTTGTTTAAAATTGAATTGAAGATTGTCTGTTCTTTTTTTTTTTAAGAGAGAGAGATAGAGAGATGTAGGTGTATTTTTTTCTTCCTTATTCAATATTTCTATATTAGTTTTTTTTCTTTTTTACGTTTTGGTATTCCAGTGAGTATTTTCAGTCATTTATTCATATATTTATTTATTCATATGTCTATTTATTCATTTGATTTTTTTTTTTCATTTATTCATTTATTTATTTATTTAATCATTTCAGTCATTTCGAGGGAATAAAATGAAGAATAAAGATGGTAAGTAAATCATTCTAATAAAAATAAAAAATAAAAACTGAAAGAAAGATAAAAATAAATATATATGATAGCTATATTTGAGCAAACTCAGCGAAAAATAGCTAGATTTGAACAAAAAATAGCTAGATTTGAGCAAAGTGAGCGAAAAACAGCTATATTTGAATAAACTAAGAAAAAAAAACTAGATTTGAGCAAAAAATAGCTAGATTTGAGCAAACTACGCAAAAAACAGCTAGATTTGAGCAAAAAAAAACTAGATTTGAGCAAAAAAAAAAAAAGTAGATTCGAGCAAAAGACTGCTAGATTTGAGCAAAAAAAAAAACAAAAAAAAAGCTAGATTTAAGAAAAAAAAAGCTAGATTCGAGCAAAAGACTGCTAGATTTGAGCAAACCCAGCAAAAAAAAACAGCTAGATTTGAGCAAAAATAAGCTAGATTTGAGCAAAGTGAGCAAAAAAGATGCCTTGAATTGAGTAAAATGAGTTATTATTTTCTCTCTTTACTTTCCAACTCCTTTATCATGTTATGTTTTCATCTATTTAACTTATTTTTTTAAAATTTTAGTGATAATAACGATAACGTGAATAACTACAGCATAATAAATGCTAAACAATAGCGATAATAATGATAATAATAATAATACTGATGAATATTAATAACTTCAAATAATTTGAATATAAAAAAAAGATCATAATATTTCA
The DNA here is from genome assembly GCA_017312705.2 of Penaeus japonicus. Taxonomy (NCBI): domain Eukaryota; kingdom Metazoa; phylum Arthropoda; class Malacostraca; order Decapoda; family Penaeidae; genus Penaeus; species Penaeus japonicus. The sequence continues at coordinate 71,171 of BOPN01006337.1, forward strand.
GTGAAGATTAATAACTTCAAATAATAACTGAATAAAAAAAGATATATATATATAATATTTCAGTGAATATTAATAATACAGAATAATTAAATATAAAAAAAAGATCGTAATATTTCAGTGAATATTAATAACTCAGAATAATCTAATATAAAAAAAAGATCATAATATTTCAGTGAAGATTAATAACTTCAAATAATAACTGAATAAAAAAAAATTTATATATATATAATATTTTAGTGAATATTAATAATACTACATAATATCTAAAGATTATCATAATTAACCACAAAGATTATCATAATTATCCTAATTCGGATAACTGTGAAGATAATCATAATGATAATCATAATGATCATTATCGTCTTTACTTTGAATTACTTTGAATTACGAGGACGATTAGATATTTCTCTAATCAAGACACTGGACCGGTCTTTTTGAGGTGAAAGATTCGATTTTTTTTTTTTTTTTTTTTTTTTTTTTTTTTTTTTTTTTTTTTTTAGATAATTATGATTATTATTTAATTATTTAATTATTATTTAATTATTGGATTATTTAATTATTTAATTATTAATTAATTATTGATATTTAATTAAATATTAATATTTAATTTATAATTGATATATAATTGATTATTGATATTCAGTTAACAATTAATATAAAAATAATTATTATCTCATTAATTATTGGTATTTAATTGATAATTAATATCTAGTTAATCATTGATTGTTAATTAAAAATCATTAAGGGTAATTAAAGAATTTTTTTTTTTTTTTTTTAGGAATATTTTTTTTTTTTTTTTTTTTTTTGGAAAATAAATTGTGATTTTTTTTTATAGTTTTTTTTTTTAAAGAAATCTTTCACAAAAAAAGATGGACTTTTTTAGAGAAAAAAAATATATAAGAGAAAAAATATATATATATATATAATCGTAAATCAAGAAAGATGGGAAAAATAAATCGTTTTTTATTTATTTATTCATTTATTTATTTCTATTTAGTTTGATATTTCTCTTAATACATTTTGATTAATCTTTTTTTTCTCATTTTTCTTGACTTTTCTTGTCCTTGTAACTGAGTAAGAAACAGAAAATTAAATAGATTTTAAAATTATATAAAGATGACATGAATGTAAATTTTTCTTTCTTTAATTAGATATATATTAGAAAAATAGTAATGATAATAATGTGTATGGGGATTGATTTAATAAATCGGGTATTTATGAAGCTGTTAAAACTTTATCGTTATGATCACTATATATAATTTTTTTCTTCTTTTTTAATTTTCTATATGTTCCTCTTCCTTTCTTTATCGAATTTTCTCTCTCTCTCTCTTCTTGGAGTGAAAATCAAAAAACAAAAAAAATAAAGAAAAAACAAATTTAAGCGATTGAAAATTTAATGAAAGCATTTGACTAAAACTCATAGAAAACGAGAACTTGTAATCGGAAAGGGTAAACTAAACTAAAAAAAAAATAAAGAAAATGGGAACCAGAGCCTTACGTTTTCTATGAAGCTTCAAAGAAAACGGGATATCGTTCCCACCCCCTCCTCCTCCCCCATAAAAATAAGGAAAAATAACAGTGTCCAAGCCATGGTATGGATCTCATTTATATATATGTTTTTTGTACACTATTCTCTTCCCTCTAACTGTTTCCTCTTTCTGAATTTTCAAACGAATTTAAAAAGGAACAAAAAAAAAAAAAAAAAAAATACATCTTTACATCTAGCTTTTTCCTAAATATAATTTTTTTTTCTTCTACTTTTTTTAAATATAAGATAATAGTAAAAAAAAATGCTCGCGTGTTGTTATGAAACGCTTATTTTTGGGTGAGGATCAAATCTTTTATTTCTGGATCTAATTCCTTATATTTATTGTCATTAGAAATATTTAATATTATAATTTTTATCATTAGGATCTTTATCACTTAGTTATCTCTTTTATATCTCTCTTTTGCATTAGTATTTCCTTGTTGTTTTACTATTATTATTATTATTATTATTATCATTATCATTTTTGTTATCGTCATTATCATTATCATCCCTGACCATTATCTTTGCAACTTGCTTTTGAATTCCTAAGATTGAAAAGAAGTATAGAAAATAAGAAAAGCTAATTTAATAGCTTTATAGTTACCTATCTCTATTCTCTTTGTCTGTTCACAAAATTGTAAAATCATCAAAATTTGGGAAACAATTTTTAATTTTTAATTTTTTACATTATGTAACCTTGGTATAAACTAATCTCTATACATATTTAACTTATTTAACAATTTATGGTCTAATTGAATTGAAATCATAATAAAAAAATTTCTCTAAAGCAAATTTAAACGTATTTTAAAGTGTTCTATTTAACAATTTATGGTCGAATTGAATTGAAATCATAATAAAAAATTTTCTCTAAAGCAAATTTAAACGTATTTTAAAGTGTTCCATATAATTACGTAAAACGTATGTGATTTTAAAACGTGTTCTATTAATTCCTTTAATATTCTCTAATTATAAAATATATTCTGTTTCGATTAAAAAAAAAAGAAGAAAAAAAATCATAAAATTTAATCATGTATTTAATATCATTTTTTTTTTTTTTATAATTTACGTTCGTAATTATTATTTTCGATTTTTTGTTTGGATTTTTTTTTATTAATTCGGTTAATTAATTAGTTAATTTGATTGAATGTTTGTTTGTTATGTTTGTTTTCTTTGTATATCCGTTTAGATCTTATATACATTTTTTTTTTTTTTTTTTTTTTTTTTTTTTTTTTTTTTTTTTTTTTTTTTTTTTTTTTTTTTTTTTTTTTTTTTTTTTTTTTTTTTTTTTTTTATTTTTATTTGTTTCATTTATTTATTTTATTATTGTTTTATTCGTCTATTTTTTTTTATTTTTTTTTTTTTTTTTTTTCGCTTTTTTCTTTTTTTCTTTTTTTTTTCTTTTTTTTTTAAGTATATTTAAAGATTTGACTCCCATTCAAAATGCGTCGGTAGTTTTAGAAGCTGTTCAAATGTTATATATATATATAAACAATATAGTGTGTTTTTAATATATTTAGGGAGGAAAAAAAACAATTATGAATGAACTGTTGTGTTGTTGGTAACTTAAAAAAAAAAAAAAGTCAAAAAAAAAAAAAAACTCTCTCACATACTTAATTTTTAGAAAATTAGATTAATATTATTACCAATATATATAGTGTTTTTTTTTAATTATTATTATCATTAATGGAGTTCTTTTTTTATATATTAATTCATATCATTAGATATTGTATATATATTATTTTCTTTAGGTAATTATGATTTAGGCTCGTAATTACTATTTTAATTATACACGAATTATTTATAATTATTATAGTCTTCTATTACATATCATATTAACTTAATTAGTTAAATAAAGTTAGATTGAAATAACTCCGATATTGGTAGTAATAATAATTAATTTTTTTAATTCCATTGGTGTACATGTTCGTAATTAGTTTTTAATGAAGATAATTAATGATAAAGGAAGGGTGATTATTAAGGATAATGATGATGAAGGTAATGATAATAATGATAATAATAATAATAATAATAATAATAACAATGATAATAATGACAATAGTAAACAAACTATTTAAATAACTACTATGATTATAACAGTAAATAATAATAATCATAATAATGATAATAATTAAAATAATAACTGTAAAATAATAAAAAGGAACTTAAATAATAATAATAATAATAACTCTAACAACGAACTGGTAATTAAAAAAACGAATTAAATAATTTTGTAAATGATATAAACTTTTTACTTAAAAGTAGATTTTAATGAAAAGATTTTACATCAACGAAAAAAAAACAAAGAAAACGGGAATTTGTGAAAGAAAACGGGAATTCGTGAAAGAAAACGGAAATTCCTGAAAGAAAACGGAAAAATCTCAATTTTGAAATAGGGGAAGTTAATGTAAAATGAGAAAAAAAGAAAACATTCTATGAAAAGATATATATATAGTTTGTTTTTCGAGGAATAAGAAAAAAAATAACCTAGAGAGAGAGAGACAGAAAACGGGAATTCAAAGACAATGTCACTTTCAGCAGTGATGTAATTAGGGGTAACTTCGATTTTTTTGGCATGACTAAAAAGATGTAGTTACGTAGAATATTAGAGTTTTAATCCAATGTGTCCATAAATACAAGTTTTACATGAATAAAAAAAAATATACAAAAACTACAATCGTTCTTTTCCTTGCCTTTGAGAAGAAAGTTAATTATGTACTTATATATCTATATACCTATGTACTTATATACTTATAGACTATATACTTATAGACTTATATGTCTATATACCTATGCACTTATATACTTATAGACTATATACTTATAGACTTATATGTCTATATACTTATAGACTTATATATCTATGGTCCATATAGCTATATACTTATAGTCCATATACCTATATACTTATAGACTTATAGACTTATACTGTATGTCTATATACTTATATATCTATAGTCCATATACCTATATACTTATATACTTATAGTCTTATATACCTATGGTCTTATATACTTATAGATTTATATATTTAAAGTATCAGATGATTATATACTTATATACTCATAGTCTATATACTTATACACTTATGTACTTATAGTCTAAAGACTTATATACTTATAGTCTATATACCTATTTACTTATATTGTTATAGTCTATATACTTAAATACTTATATACTTATAATCTATATACCTATATACTTATATACTTATAGTCTATATACCTATAATACTTATAGATTTATAGTCTAATATACTTATATCTAAATAACTTATATACTTTAATTAAATATCTCAGTCAAATATCATAGACACATATCAGACATATTGACAACATAGATATATTAATAATTTAGACACACTGGCAACATCAACATATTCATAACAGCAACATATTGACAACAGCAACATACTGGCAACATCAACATATTTATAACAGCAACATATTCATAACAGCAACATATTCATAACAGCAACATATTGACAACAGCAACATATTCATAACATCAACATATTGACAACAGCAACATATTCATAACATCAACATATTGACAACAGCAACATATTGACAACAGCAACATATTCATAACATCAACATATTCATAACAGCAACATATTCATAACATCAACATATTGACTACAGCAACATATTCATAACATCAACATATTGACAACAGCAACATATTCATAACATCAACATATTGACAACAGCAACATATTCATAACATCAACATATTGACTACAGCAACATATTCATAACATCAACATATTGAGTACAGCAACATATTCATAACATCAACATATTGAGTACAGCAACATATTCATAACATCAACATATTGACAACATAAACATATTGACAACAGCAACATATTGACAACATCAACATATTGACAACATCAACATATACATAACATCAACATATTGAGTACAGCAACATATTCATAACATCAACATATTGACTACAGCAACATATTCATAACATCAACATATTGATTACAGCAACATATTCATAACATCAACATATTGACTACAGCAACATATTCATAACATCAACATATTGATTACAGCAACATATTAATAACAGCAACATATTGACAACATCAACATATTCATAACATCAACATATTGACAACAGCAACATACTGGCAACATCAACATATTGACAACAGCAACATATTCATAACATCAACATATTGAGTACAGCAACATATTCATAACATCAACATATTGACAACAACAACATATTCATAACATCAACATATTGAGTACAGCAACATATTGACAACATCAACATATTGACTACAGCAACATATTCATAACATCAACATATTGACAACATAAACATATTGACAACAGCAACATACTGGCAACATCAACATATTCATAACATCAACATATTGACAACATCAACATATTGACAACATAAACATATTGACAACAGCAACATATTGACAACATAAACATATTGACAACAGCAACATATTGACAACATCAACATATTGACAACATCAACATATTCATAACAGCAACATATTGACAACATCAACATATTGACAACAGCAACATACTGGCAACATCAACATGTGAAAAATATATATAACCAACGGTTAAGAAATTGCATATCTATAGTTACTCCCTCCTTTATTAAGATTAAGATTTATTAAGATTTTATTAAAATTAAGATTTTATCAAAATTAAGATTTTATTAAAATTAAGATTTTATCAAAATTAAGATTTTATTAAAATTAAGATTTATTAAGATTTTATCAAAATTAAGATTTTATCAAAATTAAGATTTTATCAAAATTAAGATTTTATCAAAATTAAGATTTTATCAAAATTAAGATTTTATCAAAATTAAGATTTTATCAAAATTAAGATTTATTAAGATTTTATCAAAATTAAGATTTTATCAAAATTAAGATTTTATCAAAATTAAGATTTATTAAGATTTTATCAAAATTAAGATTTATTTAGATTTTATCAAAATTAAGATTTTATCAAAATTAAGATTTTATCAAAATTAAGATTTTATCAAAATTAAGATTTATTTAGATTTTATCAAAATTAAGATTTATTTAGATTTTATCAAAATTAAGATTTATTTAGATTTTATCAAAATTAAGATTTATTTAGATTTTATCAAAATTAAGATTTATTTAGATTTTATCAAAATTAAGATTTATTGAGATTTTGTCAAAATTAAGATTTATTAAGATTTTATCAAAATTAAGATTTATCAAAAAAATTTTAAGATTAAAATGCCTTGAGTTCCCTCGGTCCTCAACTTTCGTTCATTTTTCGATGGTTATCGTTCAGATCACATGCTCTCTGTGTACAAAACTCATACCTATTGAATGAAATCTAACGGAATTAACAGAAAATGTTTCCTCGTGGAGACTTAGCTGGTTCAACATTATAATTATAATTATAATTATAATTATAATATGTTAATCATAATTAAGATAATTAATATAAACATTATGATATAAATCATATTAATAATGAATTAATATAATCATATCATAATTGATATAAATATTAATATAATATAATATAAATTGTATATAATTAATCTAAACATAATTATAATTATGATTATAACCCTTCGGTTATAATCTTGCTTATAGGATATAGCAATGATCTAACAAGTTTTGATAATCGATTGATTTGATAATATTTATAAAAAACTTTTATAAAAAGAGAGAGAGAGCGAGGGAGAGAGGAGAGAGAGAGAGAGAGA
>BOPN01006338.1:27500-30000 GCA_017312705.2 Penaeus japonicus
AAAATAACATGACAACCCACGTCGCTTCTCCTTTGTTTCTTGAATCTCTCTCTCTCTCTCTCTCTCTCTCTCTCTCTCTCTCTCTCTCTCTCTCTCTCTCTCTCTCTCTCTCTCTCTCTCTCTCTCTCTCTCTCTCTCTCTCTCTCTCTTTCTTTCTTTCTCCTTCTCTCTGTCTCCCCATCCCTCCTTCTCACTCTCTCTCACTGTCTGTCTATCCTCTCCTTCTCTTTCCCCGCTTTATTTATTCCTCTTATCGCCACATTATCCTTTCGAATTCCCTTTTTTTTCTCTATCTCCCTTCTTTATCACGTCTCTCTCTCTCTTCTCCTATCTGCTTCCTCTTCCTCGTTCCAGGATTCATTTTTCTCTATCTATCATCCTCTTCGTAAGTTTTGTTTTCGCTTTTTTTTTCTTTTCTTTTCTTTTCGAGGTGGTTGTGCTTGTAGTAATGGTAGTGAAGATGGTGGTGGTTGTGGTGATGGTTGTGCTTTTAGTAATGGTAGTGATGATGGTGGTAATTGTGGTGATGGTTGTGCTTTTAGTAATGGTAGTGAAGATGGTGGTGGTTGTGGTGATGGTTGTGCTTTTAGTAATGGTAGTGAAGATGGTGGTGGTTGTGGTGATGGTTGTGCTTTTAGTAATGGTAGTGATGATGGTGGTGGTTGTGGTGATGGTTGTGCTTTTAGTAATGGTAGTGATGATGGTGGTAGTTGTGGTGATGGTTGTGCTCTTAGTAATGGTAGTGAAGATGGTGGTGGTTGTGGTGATGGTTGTGCTTTTAGTAATGGTAGTGATGATGGTGTTGGTTGCGGTGGTTATGGTGGTGGTGGTGATCGTGGTGATAATAGTGCTGGTTGGGCTGGTGGTGGTGATGGTGGTGTTTGTGATAATGGTTGTGGTAGTGATGGTAGTAGTAGTTGTGGTATAGATGGTGGTGATGATGTTGGTGGTGGTGATGTGGAGAATGAAGGGGGAAGAGGAGAGATGAAGGGGTAGTTGGAAGGATGGAGAGGACGAAGGGGGAGGGAGAAGGGGCAGGAAATGAACAGGGAGGAGGGACGAGGGGAGTAAAGTTAAAGGAGGGAAGGAGAGGGTAGAAGAACCTGGAGAAAGGTAGTGGGGGGAGGAGTGTGAGAAAAAAAAAATGAAGTATGAGAAGAAATGTGGAAGAGAGAGAGAGAGAGAGAGAGAGAGAGAGAGAGAGAGAGAGAGAGAGAGAGAGAGAGAGAGAGAGAGAGAGAGAGAGAGAGAGAGAGAGAGAGAGAGAGAGAGAGAGAGAGAGAGAGAGAGAGAAAGAGAGAGAGAGAGAGAGAGAGAGAGAGAGAGAGAGAGAGAGAGAGAGAGAGAGAGAGAGAGAGAGAGAGAGAGAGAGAGAGAGAGAGAGAGAGAGAGAGAGACAGACAGAGGGAGAATATCATGAGATTGAGAGAGGAAAAGAGACTCCATCTTGCGAGGAAATTATCATGAGGCAATCCATGAGGAGGACCAGGAAAATCTACAAGGAAAATCGAATAAGGAACGTGGAATAAAGTAGGAAAAGGAAAAAAAAAGAATGAGGAGGACGAATGAGGAAAATGAACCAAGAAAGATGGAAGAAAAGCAGAATATATGGGAATAAGAAGGAAAAGAAGGATGAAAAGGGAATAAGGAGGGAAAAGGGGAAACAAATAAATAAAACAAGGATTATGAGAGAAGGAGAATAAAGGGAAAGTGAAATGAGGGAAATAAAGGAAAGAAAATAAGTTAAAAAAAATATATATATATATATATATATATATATATACAGTATATATATATATATATATATATATATATATATATATATATATATATATATATATATATATATATATATATATATAAACAATAAATACAATAATAACAAAACAAATATTCGAATACACAAACAAACAAATAAACAGAAAAAAAGGCGAACAAGATCCAAAGAAAATCTTGAAGAGTGAGAAAGAGGAATGAGAGAGAGAGCAAGAGGGAATAATTCAGGTGTGCGAGACGTCCTCTTGAGTCAAGGGGGAGGGGGGGAGGGGGGAGGAGGGGTAAGAGGAGGAGAGGGGGAAGGGGGTAGGAGGGGTAGATAGGGCGAGAGGGGGAGAGGAGGGTAAGAGGGAGAGAGGGGGAAGGGGATAGGAGGTAGAGGGAAGGAGGGATAGAGAGGGTAAGGGAAGAAGTGGAGGAGAGAGGAAGGGGGGAGGGGGGAGTTAGAGGGGAAGAGCAGAAGGGTATAAGAAGGGAAGAGGGGGTGAGAGGAGGAGAGGGGAATGGGAGCGAGTTGGGGAGAGCGGGAAAGGGGGGGTTAACGAGGAGGGGGGGGGAAAGGGGGGGGATGTGAAGTCTTATTGCGCACGAAAGGTCAAGGAGGACGCGAGTGGAGGAGGGGGAGGGGGGAGGGGGGAGGGGGGGGAGAAGAGGGGAGGATCTAGGTTGGGAGGAGGGGAGGGAGGGAGGGATGGAGAGGGGGGAAGGGAGAGGAGAGGGAGGG
>BOPN01006338.1:32500-37500 GCA_017312705.2 Penaeus japonicus
ACCTATTCTTTTTTTCTTACTAATTTCTCAATCAAAAACATATATCCCTATAAAATCCCTAACCAAAATCAGAGCTTCATATCTTTATTAAAATCCCAAACATATTTGATTCCACGTCGGGTGACATTGATTAGCATTGGCAAATAGAACAATAGTCATATGGTAAATGCAAATGCTGTTTCGTTTTCATTAAATGCCTTATAATTAAAATTCCAATATATTACAGTTGTTTCCGCATAATTGATATTATGAATTGCAAAAAATGACGAGAGATGAATAAATTTACTTGTCTTTTTTGTTGTTGCTTTTTTATTTATTTATTTATTTATTTATTCATTTATTTATTTATTTATTATTATCATTATTTTTTTTTTGGGGGGATGGGGGTGGGGGTGGGGGTGGGTGGAGGAAAATGAGCTCTTGATAAAGATAAAGAGTTAAATTGGTAGAAAGATAGATAGATAAATAGATAGATAGAACGATAGGTAGAAAATAGATAGATGGACTGACAGATAGATAGATAGAATGATAGATAAATAGATATATGGACAGATAAGTAGATAAATAGATATAAAAATAGATAAATATATAGATAATTAGATAGATAGGTAGATTGAGACATAGATAAGTAGACAGATAAGTAGATATATAGATAGATAAGTAGATGAATAGATAGATTGATAGGGAAATATAGAAATAGGTAGATAGATGGGTAGATAGATAGATAGATATGATATGATGAAGGCCTATGTATTATAAATATATAACTTAGATAGATGAAAGAGTCATAGTGAAAAATATAGAGAAACAGACTGGTAAAGAGAGAGGAGAGAGAGAGAGAGAGAAAGAGAGTAAGAGAAAGAGAGAGAGAGAAAGAGAGAAAGAGAGAAAGAGAGAGAAAGAACGAGAGAGAGAGAGAAAGAGAGAGAGAGATAAAGAGAGAAAGAGATAAAGAGAGAGAAAGAGAGAAAGAGAGAGAGAGAGAGAGAGAGAGAGAGAGAGAGAGAGAGAGAGAGAGAGAGAGAGAAATAGAGAGAGAGAGAGAGAGTAAGAGAAAGAGAGATAGAGAAAGAAAGAGAGAAAGAGAGAGAGAGAGTAAGAGAAAGAGAGAGAGAAAGAGAGAAAGAGAGAAAGAGGGAGAGAGAGAAAGAGAGAGAGAGTAAGAGAGAGAAAGAGCGAGCGAGCAAAACGTGAGGTTTCCCAGACCCTCTCCCCAGAAGCGGTGAGTCCCGTCTCGGAAACCACTCTTTGCCGGGAATTTCCTTCGAGAAGTTGCAAGACAAGAAATGTGTGTGACTGCATTTGTTTATCTTATTACTATTGTTATTATCATTATTATTGTTATTATCATCATCATTTATCATTATTATTATAATTATTATCATTATCATAATCATTACCACTATGATCATCAATAGTATTATCATTATCATTATCCTGCATTTATTTTCTATCATACATACACACACACACACACACACACACACACACACACACACACACACACACACACACACACACACACACACACACACACACACACACACACATATATATATATACACTTTTTTCTTTTTCTTTCTTTTTTTACTTTTTTCTTTTTTTACTTTCATTATCAATTCTCTTAGTAGGATCACTGATATGGTTATTATCATCATCACTTATTACCAATGTCATGATATTTTACGAATATCATGATAATCATAAATGTCGCAATATTTATGATTCCCAGTTAAAATCATTGTATTTTCATTGTGCGAAGAAGGGGGGGCCGGGGGGGGGCGGGAATACCATTTCATTCTTTTTATTATCATCCTTATCCTTTTCATTATTACTATCATTATCATCATTATTATTATGATGTTCATTATCATTATTATTATCATATGATTAAAATTATTATTATAATCATCATTACTTTGATCCTCATTATTATTATCACTATCACCATTACCATTATTATCCTCATTATCATTCTTATTATCATCATTCTTATTATCAATAAATCATTAACATCATTCTTATTATCAATACGTCATTATCATTAATATCGTTACTTTTATAATCAACCTCACTATTATCATTATCTTTATCATCATTTCCATCATCATCATTGTAATAATCTTGATCCATGTTTTTAATCACCTTAATCATTAAAGTTACCCTCATCATTGCTATAACAATTATCATTATGATTATCACTGATAGCGTTATCCTTATTTCTATCATCAGTACCAATATCACCATCACAATCATTTAAATAAGACGAAAAGAAATGAAAAAAAGATGCAAGCAAATGAAAAAATCTCGACGTGTCAATCAAAACTTAATGTTCTCCTCAACCTCTGGACTTCCACTTATCTTAATAAATTCTGAACAAGGATAAGATATAAAGAGGTTCTCCTAACATTGTCCATTGTCCTGAAAAAAACAATATTTTATCTTCCTCTTTGCTTAATAAATATTGAATAACGATACAAAGGTTGTCCTGAAGAGAAAGAAATATGGAATCCATTTGCCTTTCCGGTCAAGAGGAAACGTAAAAGAAACGTTCGTATGAGGATGAACGTTTTCTGTGCAATAGAGTGAAAGATATAGTTGTGTATGTTGTTGCTGTTTTCACTCTCTCTCTCTCGCTCTCGCTCTCGCTTCCTCTCTCTCTCTTTGTCTTTCTTTTCCTTTCTTTCTTGCTTTCTCTCTTGTGTTTTTTTCTCTATTTTTTTCTCTTTTTCTTGTTTTTCTCTCTCTCTCTTCCTCTCTCTCTCTCTCTCTCTCTCTCTCTCTTCCCTCCTTCCCTCCTTCCCTCCTTCCATCCATCCATTCATCCCTCCCCTCTTCCCTCCCTCCCTCCTTTCCTCCATCTCTCTCTCTCTCTCTCTATCTATCTATCTATCTATCTATCTATTTATCTATCTATCTATCTCTATCTATCTATCTATCTATCTATTTATCTATCTATCTATCTCTATCTATCTATCTATCTCTCTCCTTCCCTCCTTCCCTCCCTCCATCTATCCATTCATCCCTCCATCCTCCTCCCTCCCTTCCTCTGAGTCAATGCTCATGACTCACACGGTTTCCCAAAATGTATCATCAGCTCATGACATTTTTCTCCTCCGTTTTTATACTGCATGGACATCAAAGGAGACATTACAAAAATGGCAACACTTCCTTCCTAAAAAATGAAAAAAAAATAAAAAAAATAAAAAAATAAAACTTCAAGGCCGACATCAAAGGAGAGATGAGAAAAGAAGGAAGAAAAAGGAATTGTTTAAAACAAAGAGACTGAGTGATAGAGAATGGAGAATAAGATGGGAAAAGATACAGAAGAAGAAGAGAAGAAGAAATAGTGATGACGTTTTTTAGTGTAAAATGAAATAGAAAGAATAACATGTTTTCTCTCTCTTTCTCCTCTCACTCTCTCTCACACTCTCTCTTTCTCCCTCTCTCTCACTCTCTTTCTCTGTCTCTCTCTCTCTCTATCTATCTATCTATCTATCTATCTATCTCTCTCTCTCTCTCTCTCTCTCTCTCTCTCTCTCTCTCTCTCTCTCTCTCTCTCTCTCTCTCTCTCTCTCTCTCTCTCTCTCTCTCTCTCTCTCTCTCTCTCTCTCTCTCTCTCTCTCTCTCACCCTATCTCACCCTCTCTCTCTCTCTTTCATTCTCTCTCTCTCTCTCATTCTTTCTTCCTCTTACACTTTCTCTTTCTCTCTCTCTCTCTCTCTCTCTCTCTCTCTCTCTCTCTCTCTCTCTCTCTCTCTCTCTCTCTCTCTACATATATGTATATATATATATATATATATATATATATATATATATATATATATATATATATATATATATATCCCTCTCTCTCTCTCTCTCTCTCTCTCTCTCTCTCTCTCTCTCTCTCTCTCTCTCTCTCTCTCTCTCTCTCTCTCTCTCTTTCCTTCTCCCCTCTCTATCTTTCTTTCTTTCTCTCTGTCTCTTTCCATCTCTCTCTCTATCTTTCTCCCTCTCTCTTTCCATCTCTCTCTCTCTCTCTCTCTCTCTCTCTCTCTCTCTCTCTCTCTCTCTCTCTCTCTCTCTCTCTCTCTCTCTCTTTCTCTCTCTCTCTCTCTCTCCTTCTCCCCTCTCTCTCTTTCTTTCTTTCTCTTATCTCTCTCTCTCTCTCTCTCTCTCTCTCTCTCTCTCTCTCTCTCTCTCTCTCTCTCTCTCTCTCTCTCTCTCTCACCCCTACTTCACCCTCTAATCCTGACTCCTCTACCGTGTAACCCCCTACTCACGCCTCTCGCTCATCCCTACCCCCTCCCTACCCATTCTACCCCCCCCTTATCCTACCACCCCCCTACCCACACTCCCCACCCAGTCCTTGATCCCAAAGGAACCCCCGCGGACATCCTGGCGTTTCCTTCGTGAATTGGTCAAGGGCGCCACGGACATCTCCTGTGTTTGTGGTTTGGTTGGTGGTGGTGGGGTGGGGGTTGGTGGGGTGGGGGGGAGGATGAAGGGAGGGGGGTGGATTGTGTTGAGGGGGTAGGGGAGAGGTGAAGGGGGAGGGGTAGGGGGTAAGGGTGAGTGTGGAGAAGGTGGGTTATGTTGGGGGGGAGGGATGGAGGGGGGTGGATTGTGTTGGGGGATAGGGGAGAGGTGAAGGGGGAAGGGGAAGGGTGAGTGTGGAGAAGGTGGATTATGTTGGGGGAGGGGTGGAGGGAGGGAGGGGGTGGATTGTGTTTGGTGGGGGGGGGGGGGGTAAGGACAAGGGGATAAGGGAATAGAGGAGGATGGTGAAAGGGTGTAGGGGGTGGAAGGTGGGTAGAGAAAAACGAGTGGAGGATTTTGGTAGAATGGTTGGGAAGGAAAGTTGAGGGGAATGGAAGGAGAAGGAGAAAGAAAGAGAGTGGAAAGGGAAGGAAAGGGAGAAGGGGGAGGGGGAGAAGGAGAAAGAGGGGGATAAAGGCGGACGGTTAGGGGATGAGATGGGGAGGAGGATGGGGGAAGGAGAGGGGATGTAATGGATA
>BOPN01006339.1:0-2500 GCA_017312705.2 Penaeus japonicus
TATATATAAAGCGAGTTTCGAAGTGCACCGCAAGGCCTTAAGAACTGCATTTGGATATGTGCAAATACTTTTAATCAAAGTGCAAGTGAAGATGCCGCTGTTGACCTTAGCTGGCTAATGACTTTAAGCAATCCTTCACTTTTCTTGGTTTCCTAAGGGACACTGATATTTAAGATAAAAAATATCTTTAGGATATTTCCAGTGTATATGGACATATGCATATACTTTTAACCATGTTCTAAATCAGATCACTCTGAGTGTGCAAGCAAAAATGCCGCTGATGGCCTGATTTATTGGCATGGCAGTGGGTCTCAAATATTCTGTCAGTCTGTTATGGAAAACAAATATTGCTGTAACATATTCTGTTTGTCCTCCTATGTATCTAACCGCATAACATGTGGGTGGTAATCTTATTACTATCATGATTATCACTATCATTGATATCATTACCAATCGTGATCACATCTTTCATCAGAGAGGATATAATGGGAGTAGGGGTAAGGATAAGCCAGATTTGCGGAGCAGATGCTACGCCGGGGTTGTATGCGCCGAGGCGAGCCCGCCTGTGTCAGCGTGTGCTGACTCGTGAGAGAATGTGCCAACGAGTGTTGACTCGATCTGAGCTTGGTCCTTACCCAACGCAGTGCCCAGCCACGTCAGTAACCGCCAGCTGACAGTGGAAGCTCACGAGCTTGGACGAGACTCGATCTGCCGACCACGGGGATGTGAAGTCAACCCTCTGTCCACTGACCTATGAAACGGCTGTGATGGAAGTGGCGGTGGTGGTCTAAAGGGGAAGGGGGGGGGGGGCTTTGAACCCACCCCACTGCCAGGTAAACACGTTGTTTGCTCGCTCTTAGCCGAAATCCCCGTCCTTGATCTCTGAGAGTGCAGGAATTTTGGTGTGTCACATCCATGTTTTTAGCTTTTTTATGAGGAATATGACTTTTATGAAAGTAAAAAAGAAAAGAACACAGGTAATTTACTATTAGCAAAAAAGGAACATAACAAATTCAGTTATCAAAAGATAACCAAAGGGAACTGTTAATCAGATTATCTGAAATCGAAAAGAAAAGAAAAAGAGTATGATAACAGCCCCCTTTAGCTCACAAAATCCCGTTTTCTTGTCATTGTTGATAAATTCCCATTTTCTTTGATGCGAAATTCTCTCCTCTAATGATAAATTCCCATTTTTTGTCCATGTTGATAAATTCCCGTTTTCATTGATGCGAAATTCTTTCCTCTTATGTTAAATTCCCGTTTTCTTTAATGCGAAATTCTTTCCTCTGATGATAATTTCCCATTTTCTTGTCCAAGTTGATAAATTCCCGTTTTCTTTGATGCGAAATTCTTTCCTCTGATGTTAAATTCCCGTTTTCTTTGATGCTAAATTCTTTCTTCTGATGATAAATTCCCATTTTCTTCTCCATGTTGATAAATTCCCACTCTCTATTCTCTGGTGATGAAATCCCGTTTTCTTTGATGCGAAATTCTTTCTTCTAATGACAAATTCCCATTTTCTTCTCCATGTTGATAATTTCCCACTCTCTATTCTCTGGTGATGAAATCCCGTTTTCTTTGATGCGAAATTCGAGTCCGATGGAAATTGGAAATTCCGTCATATTGCAGAGCTGTTTCAAGATCAAAGCAGTGATGATATCTTTCTGGACAACCGAACATCTGACCAGTTTGATCGGCAGTAATTGAATTATGAGAATCCTTCCCCCCGGAAAGATATAAAAGTAAAATTGATATGGCTTTATGACTTCTCTCTTTCAGCTGGCAACATGAAGTGTACAGACGTACATCTGCTGTGCATACATGCATACATACGTAAACACACACACACACACACATCTATGCATGCATGCATACACACACACATATAAATGTGTATATATAGATAGATAGATATAGATAGATAGATATATGTGTGTGTGTGTGTGTATATATATATATATATATGTGTGTGTGTGTATATATATATATATATATATATATATATATATATATATATATATATATATATATATATATATATATGTATGTATATATATATAAATATATATATATATATATATATATATATATATATATATATATATATGTATATACATATATATGCATACATGTATATACATATAAACACACACTCATTTGCAGTAGGTAATCATAAACAGACAGACACACACAAACACAAAAATACTCACACTCACATATATATGTATATATTTGCAAACATGTATATATATATATATTTGCAAATATAGAAATACATGTATATATGTATACATATACGCATCTGTACATACACACATATGTATATATATTTCGAGGATTACATCCCATCATCTCTTAGAGGATGAGTCTATAACTCCTGGATGGAATAAAATTCTGTATGATGTTGATTTATATATAATGATTCATTCCTTAGCAAGGAACATATAATAAATATATAAAAAACTTTTTTTTTTCTTCAATGCACACAGAATTAATAGTC
>BOPN01006339.1:15000-17500 GCA_017312705.2 Penaeus japonicus
GCTTGGCTCACTGTATTCTTCTTCAACGGCCACCACGGGAGCAACACCAGCTCCGCCGACGCTTGGGCCACTGTATTCCTCTTCAATGGCAACAACAGGTGCAACGGAGTCAACGGGACCAGTGTACTCCTCTGCAAGAGCGCCGCCAGCATGGCCTCCGGCAACGCCTCCCGAGAGACCTCCAGCAACGCCTCCGAAAGCACTAGCAGGGAGGTCTCCGCTTCCAACGAAGACGGCCGGGAAGACGCTGCCGCTTCCGGCCCCGCCAGCGGCACCGCCATGGACTCCGCCACTGAGGTCGACTCCCAAGCCAGAGTCACCTCCCTCACTGTAGCCTTGCAGCTTCGCAGCGGACACCATGCACACCATAGCCAGTACGGAGACACCTCGTAGCTGTTGATAGCGACGTTTGATGATCAACTTATTAGGTACTCTCCATGCACACAAATACAAACATAAAGAATATACCATACAAATTTTGCTCGTAAGATAAAGATTGGGATGGTCTCACTCACCATATTCATGATTTAAAATTTGCTTTCCTTAAGAACGAGACGAAAGATCAGACACAAACAGCAAAGTGTGGCACTGTCTGAACTCAACTTGGTATTTATACTCTCTTGGGCTTTTAGCACAAGGTCAAGCAGATGCTGGATGTCACTTTTTATTTTCTTTCATTTTTGAATAACCTCGGCGAAGGCTAGTTTCCTGTTACTAAGCAAATAATTATTCAGGATACAAGTACTAAGTAATTGGCATTTTAAGACAAATATATATATATATATATACATGTATGTATATACATATGTATATACATTAATACACACACATACACATATGTATATATATGTATACATATATATATATATATATGTATATACATATATATATACATATATATACTTATATATATATATATATATATATATATATATATATATATATATATATATATATATATATATATATATATATATATATATATATACATACACACATCCTTGTGTGAGTGTGTATGTATAGAAATATATGTATATATACTATATATACATATATATATATATATATATATATATATATATATATATATATATATATATATGTATATATATATATATATATATATATAAATATGTATATATATATATATATATATATATATATATATACATATACACACACACACACACACACACACACACACACACACACACACACACACACACACACACACACACATATATATATATATATATATATATATATTTATAGATATAAATTCATATATATATATATATATATATATATATATATATATATATATATATATATATATACATACATATAGATATATATATATATATATATATATATATATATATATATATATATATATATATATATATATATATATATATATATATATATATACATACACACATAGATATATATTCATATATATATATATATATATATACATACATATAGATATAAATTCATATATATATATATATATATATATATATATATATATATATATATATATATATATATATATATATATATATATATATATATACTAGCTAACTGCAAAAGGAAACTTTGTCAAATAAGAAAGTAAAAATGGTGAATAATCTATAGAAACTGAATTTTCTCTAAAAGATGCAACACCAGCCGCGCAATGCCAAGAACATCAAATGAACCTGAAAAGCCATGGCGAGGAAGCATTTCCCACTGTCGCCTGGCGGTCATCACGATGGGTAAGGACCAAGCTCAAGTCGAGTCAACACTCGGTGGCACACTATCCCACGAGGCAGGACACGCTGACACAGGCGGGCTCGCCCTGGTATATATAAACCCGGCGAAGCGTCTGCTCCACAAACTTATCTTATCCTTATCCTCATTTGAATTGAAGAAGGGCTGTGTATACCGTTCTACATGAAATTGCAACACAGAGTCTGTGTGCAATAATTTCACCTCGAATATTCCTAGGAAATGAAAAGAGTGGAGACACACAACTCGCCAACTCTTGTGAGCATAGGCCGTGATAATCTGGTAACACAGGCTAAGAGATGTAGAATACTTTTGAAATCTCTTGGGTTAGCATTCGGGATTGTCACTCTGACGACCCGGGATCGAGACTCGGTCAGGGAGGTAAAATTTGTATCTATATATTAAAAGCGTTACTGCATTCTACCATCTTTCTCACATAGATATAACCTCGGTAACCTGATTTGTGACTTGAATTTCTAATTCATTGTTGCCAAGTGCCCACGGGAATTGTCTGTAAAACCTCGCTATCACTGTTCTGCTAAGAGTATATAGATAATTTCAATGATGGTTGTAAGGGATCTGGTTAGACAATTCTTTTAGGGGGTCGGGTGGTCTATTGGGTTAGTAGCCGGGATTGTCACTCTGACGACCCGGGATTGAGTCTCGGTCAGGGAGATAAAATTTGTATTTCTATATTAAATGCTTTATTGCATTATACCATTTTTCT
>BOPN01006339.1:32500-37500 GCA_017312705.2 Penaeus japonicus
AATAACTTTGAATGCGAACATTTTTTTTGAAAAACATTAACGAAACTTGATCCAGTATTGTATGGATGATATCCAACACAGCTTCCGATATTATATTAAAAAGCGAGACAAAAAGAGATGATTAGAGATTTTGACTCACTAATGTTTCCTTTTTGTCATGCTAGTCAGTATTAAAAAACGACACTCTACTTTTTGGTTCGCAAATGTTGATACAATTATCTAACAAACTTCAATGTTGAGATCAGCATTTACGACTGAAATCTGTTTGTGAAAAATGATCTTGTAATGTTTCATTTGATTTACTATGGGTCTCATTTACTGATTCTTTTTAAAGTTCTTTCATATTTTCTGCATTTAAACGAGCCAAATGGAAATCTTATTTTTGGATGTCTTACAGAAAACATTTTACATTCTTTTTCTTATCTACCATTATCTTTAGTGCCATATAATTACCAAATAATAATTGAAGTTTCCCTATTCATCATATATATTTTAGAAATAGGAAATTCTTTTCATTACTTTAATAAAACCAAATTTAATAAAGATGTGTTCATTTATTGAATATTGATCTTTGGGAGTACTTTACTTGGGAACTTGTTATAAATAAATGTTCTCAAAGGAGCAATGTTACACAAGTTCCATCAGCATAAAGCTTCAGTGGTTTGGCGAGATGTATTCGCTGACTGGGGGGCTGACATGGGCGACTTCGTTGGGTCCACTGTATTCCTCTTCAACGGTAACATCAATGCTTGGACCGCTATATTCCTCTTCAACAGTCACAACGGGAGAAACAGCAGCAACGGAGCCAGGGCCGAAGCTTGGCTCACTGTATTCTTCTTCAACGGCCACCACGGGAGCAACACCAGCTCCGTCGACGCTTGGGCCACTGTATTCCTCTTCAATGGCAACAACAGGTGCAACGGAGTCAACGGGACCAGTGTACTCCTCTGCAAGAGCGCCGCCACCATGGCCTCCGGCAGCGCCTCCCGAGAGACCTCCAGCAACGCCTCCGAAAGCACTAGCAGGGAGGTCTCCGCTTCCGACGAAGACGGCCGGGAAGACGCTGCCGCTTCCGGCCCCGCCAGCGGCACCGCCGTGGACTCCGCCGCTAAGGTCGACTCCCAAGCCAGAGTCACCTCCCTCACTGTAGCCTTGCAGCTTCGCAGCGGACACCATGCACACCATAGCCAGCACAGAGACACCTCGCAGCTGTTGGTAGTCAACTTATTAGTAACTCCATAAGAACAGAGACACGTATTCACATATATAGCTTATGTTTATCGCATAACAAATACTAATATCAAGAACCTCTTTCCTCACCATATTCATGATTGAAAAGTTTGCTTTGCTCTAGAATGAGAGGAAAGACCAGACACAAACGGTGAAGTGTGACAGTGTCTGATCCGGGTTTGGTATTTATACTTGCACGTACTTTTAGCACAAGGTCAAGCAGATGTTAGATCTCACTTTTTTTTTCAAAGGGTGACGAAGCAACACAACACTTGTTTCCTGTTACTAATAAAATGAATTAGTGAACCTGTCTTCACTGACCTCTTTAATGGTATTTGAATGGCGTCTGTTCAAGATCTTGTCTAAGCGACGTGTAAGTGCGTATATGGCCGCACGTTTGTGCATGGCACGTTCTTAATTTTGAATATATATATACAATATATATCTATTTAAATATATATATATATATATATATATATATATATATATATACATATATATGTACATATACACACACACACACATACAAGTGTATGCGTGTGTGTTTGTTTTTGTGTGTGTACACAAAAATAAAACAGGTATGATAAACCGTGAGTTTTCGACTAAAGCTATAGTCCTCATATGATGAAAACAGTATTCTTTCCTCTGGTGACGAGTCCATTTTAACTAGAACTGTGGCTTGATCATTCAACTTTGTAAAAAATAACTGCCAAACACTAATGTCTAATCTAACTAATAATTCTTATTATTGATGAGAAAGAAAAAGGGTCAATTTCATAAACGTAACGATGCCAAAACACGAATGTGCATCCTAATATGAAAAAAAAATATATATAGATATATAGATTGGTATGAGGATTAGATAGTGTGTTTATATAAAATATCAAATACATCAATACATCAACAACAAGAATACATGATTATTTCATTCTAGCCAACGAGGCAATCCTGGTGTCTTAAGTCGGGTCAGGTTGGGTCAACTTTGATGGACAGATAATACACACAAAGTTGTATCCCAATTATGTCGACCCTCAATAGAACTGAATACCTTTGACTGCCGCGACTCTACATTCCAAACCTTCCTTGCACTATCACAAACCTGGTGCTAGCGGTGGAATCAAATACCTCCACCATATAATTTATATTATATATATATATATATATATATATATATATATATATATATATATATATATATGTATATATATATATACAGAGAGAAAAATAAAGAGAGACATATAGATATGCAAACACACTTACATACATGTATATATATGTGTATATATATATATATATATATATATATATATATATATATATATATATATATATATATATATATATATATACATAAATATATATATGTATATATATATATATACATATATGTATATATATATATATATATATATATATATATATATATATGTATATATATATATATATATATATATATATAGTTATATACATACATATATTTATATATATTTATATACAGACATATATTCATATAAATATACATATACATATAATATATATATATATATATATATATATATATATATATATATATATATATATATATATATATATACACTCACACATATGTGTGTGTGTATCTGTGTGTGTGAGTATGTGTCTGGTATGATAAATCAGCTTTAACCCATTGCAGACGGGGATAGATATGCTTGCCCAGCCTCCGGGATAAGTTTTATTTTAAAGAGAGACTGCTTGAAGCATTATAATTTGAACATTCCCACTCTCTTTCAGTCATTCATTGAAAAACTAGAGCGTTTTTTGTGTTTTGTTTTTTTGTGTGTTTAATTGAGTTTAGAGACTTATATATGCCATATGACAGGCATTACCAGTGCTGCAGTAGACTAAAATTGTAGTATATTATCCATATTAGATCATTATTTTCTTTATACTCAGTGTGATAGACGTATTGTTGTTTTATGGGAGGACAAAAGGCAACTATATTTTTTTCGTATTTTTGTGCTGTCATGAACGAATACGAAACATAACCACCTACAATAAAGATAAATAGAAGAGGTAAGGAAGAGGAATGAAACCTGTGCTTGTGACTGTGAGTGCCACATTGAAAGGCATCCATATTGGCACAGGAGTACATTTTAGACACTGGGTATGGATTGAGTCATCTTCCTCTTCCCGTTCTGACTGCACATCCTTCATCGGCGGTACTTTTGAGCAAGAGTTCGTCAACTTAGTGTGTGTCATCGCTCTATAAAGATAGTGCTTGCTAGAGACCGTGGATGGGTGCCATTCAAGGCTCTCTCTCTTGCTGGTGCTAGGAAAAAGTGGTGCCATCTAGGTTTTGGACGTTAAGCTAGCACGGTATTACGGTAATTATAGTAATTATGACTGCAGTAGCCATCATCACTCATTCCTTTTTCATAGTAAAATAAAATAGCACAGTGATCCAAAATCCCCGAACGTCATGTATGTCAGGACGCCCGTCGTCAGGCCAAAGCTCCTACGTCATGTATGTCATGATACCCGTCCGCTGTGGGTTAATTCGGGTTTCAGTCCCTTAATACATTGCATAGATTTGTCAGCCTTGTCCCCAAGATAGGAACCAGTGCCATATGCGCGGCACTTTACATGGATTTGATTTCTTAGCAAGATCATCTCTCCCGACATATTACGACCTTCCGTTCCCTCTTTCATTTATTCATCATGATACTAGCCCTTTATGTAGTCATCATATAGATTTTGTTCTACGATGATTTGATATTTATATGTGCTATCTGACAGGCTTTATCACATTCGTATTGAACTAAAATTGTAGTATATAGTATCATCTCATGTTATTGATAATCAGTGTAGTAGAAAAAATATGGCTTTAAAGGCATTGTTCATGTACTTTAGTGAACAAACAAGACTGCGAGTATCACAGCATCTAGCGCAAGGGTACATTACATATGCTGGGTATGGTTTGAGTTACCTTCTTCTCATTTTGCCTGCACTTCCTGCATCGCTGGTACTTTAGAGCCGGAAGTGAGCATCTTGTTGTAAGTCGTCTTCCCTGAAGCTTGTGTTCGGTAGAGACCGTGGATGGACACTCTTCAAGGCGACAAGTGGGAGTGGTGCCATCTATGTTTGTGATTTTCAGCTATACCGATTTTGGTGAATATTACTGTAATTATATTAATCATAAGTATAATTTCCATCTTCAGTCATTTTATAGTTTTTGTTAAGTGAAACAAAGGTACTCAGCGATCCAGTCTCCCTTAACGTCAATAATGCTATGACGACTTCCGTCAAATACGTCATGATGTCCTTTGTTTAGACAAAGTCATAGTCTTTATTATTATTTCCAGAGCAACCACTGCAACTGAAACGAATATTGCTTTGCCTTTATGAAATAATAATTTCAATGCATTGGCTCTGTGTACCTATTCCATGAAAACAGGCATTTTCGTGAGTAAATAAAACATTGTATAACGAAGACGTGTTCTTTTAATACATTTTGATCTTTGGGAAGACTTCACTTTGGAGCTTTTGATAAACAAATGCTCCCTTGGAAGCAATGTTGCACTCATTCAATCAGCATAACGCTTCAGTGGTTTGGTGAGATGTATTCGCTGACTGGGGGGCTGACATGGGCGACTTCGTTGGGGCCACTGTATTCCTCTTCAACGGTAACATCAATGATTGGGCCGCTATATTCCTCTTCAACAGTCACAACGGGAGAAACAGCAGCAACGGAGCCAGGGCCGAAGCTTGGTTCACTGTATTCTTCTTCAACG
>BOPN01006339.1:42500-47500 GCA_017312705.2 Penaeus japonicus
AGGCATTTTCGTGAGTAAATAAAACATTGTATAACGAAGACGTGTTCTTTTAATACATTTTGATCTTTGGGAAGACTTCACTTTGGAGCTTTTGATAAACAAATGCTCCCTTGGAAGCAATGTTGCACTCATTCAATCAGCATAACGCTTCAGTGGTTTGGTGAGATGTATTCGCTGACTGGGGGGCTGACATGGGCGACTTCGTTGGGCCCACTGTATTCCTCTTCAACGGTAACATCAATGATTGGGCCGCTATATTCCTCTTCAACAGTCACAACGGGAGAAACAGCAGCAACGGAGCCAGGGCCGAAGCTTGGTTCACTGTATTCTTCTTCAACGGTCACAACAGGAGAAACGGCAGCAACGGAGCCAGGGCCGAAGCTTGGCTCACTGTATTCTTCTTCAACGTTTACAACAGGAGAAACGGCAGCAACGGAGCCAGGGCCGAAGCTTGGTTCACTGTATTCTTCTTCAACGGTCACAACAGGAGAAACGGCAGCAACGGAGCCAGGGCCGAAGCTTGGCTCACTGTATTCTTCTTCAACGGCCACCACGGGAGCAACACCAGCTCCGCCGACGCTTGGGCCACTGTATTCCTCTTCAATGGCAACAACAGGTGCAACAGAGTCAACGGGACCAGAGTACTCCTCTGCAAGAGCGCCGCCACCATGGCCTCCGGCAGCGCCTCCCGAGAGACCTCCAGCAACGCCTCCGAAAGCACTAGCAGGGAGGTCTCCGCTTCCGACGAAGACGGCCGGGAAGACGCTGCCGCTTCCGGCCCCGCCAGCGGCACCGCCGTGGACTCCGCCGCTCAGGTCGACTCCCAAGCCAGAGTCACCTCCCTCACTGTAGCCTTGCAGCTTCGCAGCGGAGACCATGCACACCATAGCCAGTACGGAGGCACTTCGCAGCTGGATTTATGGACGAAGAAAATTATTAAAAAACTGTTTACACTTATACGATGCGTGTACACATGTGGGTGTGATTGCATGCGTGTGATTTCTATTGGTATACAGTAGATGGTGTATAGTGTGAATATGGTTACAATATAGGCTTACCATAATACGGTGAGAATTCATGGTTGAACGGGGTTTTGTAGATCCAGCGGTGGACTATGACACGGTTTGCCCTCGGCTGCGTTTTATACTTGACTCTGCTAGAGACACAAGGTCAGAATGATCCCTCCGTTTTCATTTTTTTCTGATATGACTGAGACTTTCTTTTTTCCTTATGTCATATANTATATACATATATATATACATATATACACATATATATATGGAAATATATCTAAGAGATGATTATAATAACAATGATAAGAATTAGGATAATATGATAATGAGGATAATAATTACACCAGAAATATTATCAATAATAGTTATCATTATGATTATAACAATGACGATAAGGATGATTATAATGATAATGATGACAATAATGATAATTGTATTAAGAGTAATAATGATAAGAACAAAAGTAATAGTAATGATAGTATGATAATAATGATTATAATGATAATTATGATAATAATGATAAATCATTTTTTATCAAAAAATATAATGATGACAATGATAACAATAGTTTTATATTCTAAATGCAACGAGAAACAAGAAAAAAAAATGTTGCAATTATTTTTATCGTATCCCCTTCTCCTTCAGTCCTTACTCATAGGGAAATTAAAGAAAAGAAAAGAAAAAGAAAAAACATTTTGCGATAGAAATGATAGTGATGAAAATAATGATGATTAAAATAATGATAATGATGAAAATATTGATGATGATGAAAATAATGATGATGATTAAAATAATGATAATGGTGAAAATAATGATGAGGATGAAAATGATGATGATGATTAAAATAATGATGAGGATGAAAATAATGATGATGAGGAGGAGCATAGTGACAATAATAGCAATGATGATGATAATATTGATAATATCTATAATGATAAGAATAAGGATAATGATTATTAAAATTGTCATTATTATCATCATTATTATTATCGTTATCATCATTATCAAATTGCTATCATTATTATGATTATTATGATTATTGCTATTATGGTGATATCAATTACAATAGAAAGAATTATAATGATGATGGAGATCATAATAATAATATCAATAATAATCATGAAAGTTTATAATAATGATAGCAATGATGACAGAAATGATAATAAATAAAATGTAGTTTTTACAACAATAAGAATAAGAAGACACACAGTCCTCCCAAAGCCCCTCCCACACATTCGCCAGCACCCGCCCACACATACACATAAGCTCTCTCTCCCATCCTCTCTCACCCACCCAATCGCATCCAACCTCTCCCACCCACCCTCTCTCACCCACCCTCTCTCACCCACCCTCTCTCATCCATCCTCTCTCACCCACCCTCTCTCACCTACCCTCTCTCACTCACCCTCTCTCACCCACCCTCTCTCCCCCACCCTCTTTCACCCACCCTCTCTCACCCACCCTCTCTCACGCAACCTCTCTCACCTACCCTCTCTCACCCACCCTCTCTCTCCCACCCTCTCCCACCCACCCTCTCTCACCCACCCTCTCTCACCCACCCTCTCTCACCCTCACCCACCCTCTCTCACCCTCTCTCTCTCTCTCTCTCTACCTCTCTCTCACCCCACCCTCTCTCACCCCACCCTCCCCACCCACCCTCTCACCACATCCTCTCTCACCCCACCCTCTTTCACCTACCCTTTCTCTCACCCACCCAACCTCTCACCCACCCTCTCTCACCCACCCTCTCTCACCTACCTCTCTCCCCACCCCACCCTCTCTCACGCAACCTCTCTCACCTACCCTCTCTCACCCACCCTCTCTCACCCACCCTCTCTCACCCACCCTCTCTCACCCACCCTCTCTCACCCACCCTCTCTCTCCCACCCTCTCCCACCCACCCTCTCTCACCCACCCTCTCTCCCCCATCCTCTCTCCTCTCATCCCTCTCTCACCCACCCTCTCTCACCCACCCACCACTCCTCTCACCCCGCCTCCCTTCACCCACCCACCCTCTCTCACCCTTACCCTCTCCCACCCACTTCCCTCTCTCACCCATCCTCCTCTCACCCACCCTCTCTCACCTACCCACTGCTCCCCACCCACCCACCCTCTCTCACCCACCCTCTCTCACCCACCCTCTCTCACCCACCCTCTCTCCCACCCCACCCTCTCTCACGCAACCTCTCTCACCCTACCCTCTCTCACCCACCCTCTCTCTCTCCACCCTCTCACACCACCCTCTCTCACCCCACACCCCCACCCTCTCTCACCCACCCACCCTCTCTCACCCACCCTCCCTCTCCCACCCACCCTCTCTCACCCACCCTCTCCCACCCACCCTCTCTCACCCATCCTCTCTCACCCACCCTCTCTCACCTACCCTTTCTCACCCACCCAACCTCTCTCACCCACCCTCTCTCACCCACCCTCTTTCACCCACCCTCTCTCACCCACCCTCTCTCACCCACCCACCCCTGTCCGCTCTCAGCTCTCTCTGTCCTCTCCACCACCCACCCTCTCTCACCCACCCACCCTCTCTCACCCACCCTCTCTCTCACCCACCCACCCTCTCTCACCCACCCACCCTCTCTCTCACCCACCCACCCTCTCTCACCCACCCTCTCGTACCTCAGCATACAATATACATATGCATATACACTTCGGGCGAAAGTCTCTCTCATCCACCCTCTCTCACCCACCCTCTCTCACCCACCCTCTCTCACCCACCCTCTCCCACCCTCTCTCACCCACCCTCTCTCACCCACCCACCCTCTCTCACCCACCCACCCTCTCTCACCCACCCACCCTCTCTCACCCTCCCTCTCGTACCTCAGCATACAATATACATATGCATATACACTTCGGGCGAAATCCTAAAAGCTGCTTGTCACAACCCCACGATGCAGGAAGTCAGAGTTAGACCGCACTAAAAGGTGGAATTAAAACGGCAGGAAGTGAAAGCAACTGACCATTGTGGACCAGGAGGTGAATGAAGGAGAGGAAGAGGGGAGAGAGAGTAAAGGATCGGAGAGGAGGAGGGTGGTAGAGGGGGAGGAGGTGGTGGAGGAGGAGGGTGGTGGTGGAGGGTGGAGGAGGAGGAGGAGGAGGAGGAGGTGGAGGTGGTGGAGGAGGAGGAGGTGGAGGTGGTGGAGGAGGTGGAGGTGGTGGAGGTGGAGGTGGAGGAGGAGGAGGAGGAGGAGAAGGAGGAGGAGGAGGAGGAGGAGGAGGAGGAGGTGGTGGAGGTGGTGGAGGAGGAGGTGGTAGAGGAGGAGGTGGTAGAGGAGGAGGAGGAGGAGGAGGAGGGGGAGGTGGAGGAGGAGGAGGAGGAGGAGGAGGAGGGGGAAGGATGAATATAGACGAGAGGAAGGAAGAAAGAATGTGTGTATATATACAAGCTTTCGTAACGAAGGGAAACAATGGAATGAAGAGAGTGATGGGAGAGATAGAGAAGAGAGAAAGAGAGAGAGGTGAGAAGAAGAAGGAGACAATAGGAGAAATAGAGATACGAAAGGGCTTAAACAGGCACCCCACCTGCGCACATCCAATCTAAAAAAAAAAAAAAAAAAAAAAAAAAACGAAAATCAAAAACAAAATAAGTAAAACCAGAACAAGAATAGGACAAAGGAGAAGGAGAAGGAGAAGGAGGAGGAGAAGGAGAAGAGGGAGAAGGAGAAGGAGAAGGAGATGGGAGCCAAGAAACATTAAAGAAGAAACCAGAGGGAGTTCTCATTTGAGCTTAACGCTGGCGTTCTATGAGCTCCACCTCGAGCAGGTTGCCTTAGGCGTTGTTACGTTAGGTGTGACCCCAAACGCTGGGAATCGCCTTAAGAGACGAGCGCAATATTCTGCTTGATTGTGCAATTGAAGGTCTTGGGTGGGGGGTGGGGGGGAGGGGGTAATTTGGTGGCGGATTTGAATGCAGAAAAATATATGCTCTTCAGGGACAGGACGTTATTAAGATTCATTAGAAGAGATGAAGGGAAA
>BOPN01006339.1:75000-78439 GCA_017312705.2 Penaeus japonicus
ATATATATATATATATATATATATATGTATATACATAATATATATATATATATATATAAATATATTATTCATATATGTATATTTATATATTGATATATATGGAAATGAAGCATTTTGCTTCAAGTTATGGATTTACGTATGATTCTTCAAAAACAATTAAATGAATATATTTAATTGATATCTTTTATTAGCCATATCTGAATTAATGTGGTGCAGCATATTCGCTAACAGGGGGGCTGACATGAGCGACTTCAGCCGGGGCAGCGTATTCCTCGCCAAGGGCAACATCACCAAAGCCTCCAGCGACACCAGCGTCGACACCTCCAGCAACACCAGCATCTGGAGCGCTGTATTCCCCGCCAACGACTCCTCCAGCAACACCAGCATCTGGAGCGCTGTATTCCCCGCCAACGACACCTCCAGCTGCGCCGC
The DNA here is from genome assembly GCA_017312705.2 of Penaeus japonicus. Taxonomy (NCBI): domain Eukaryota; kingdom Metazoa; phylum Arthropoda; class Malacostraca; order Decapoda; family Penaeidae; genus Penaeus; species Penaeus japonicus. Next base: position 75,433 of record BOPN01006339.1, read on the forward strand.
CAGAGGCACCTCCAGCTGCGCCGCCAAAGGCACCTCCAGCTGCGCCGCCAATGGCACTCTCAGGAAGCACACCGCTGCCGACCAAGACTCCAGGAAGCACACTGCCGCCTCCCACGCCGCTGCCGCCGTGGCCTCCGGCACCGCTGCCGCCGAGATCGACTCCCAGGCCGGAGTCGCCTCCAGCGCCATATCCTTGGGGCGCAGCGGACGCCACGCACACTAGGACCAGCACGGAGGCACCTCCCAGCTGTTGAGGATATGGTAGGAAATATAACATCTACTCATATAATATACACGAATTCTATGGAGAGAGAAAATCAGAAAAATATAAAGATATAATTAATGAGGACGTGAAATGTAGACATACTAATAGATTCATACACATAAAGTAAGTATGCTTCCTTTAAAAGTAAACTTTAAGAAAATAATGTTTGCCTACCAAAATATTCAGTGGATTCATGATTATAGATTTTTGCAATCCAGTCAGTGAATGACTAAGCGACCAGTCAGTGCGGTGTGCCACTGCTGGCCTCTTGATCAGTATTTATACTGGAATGATAGCTCGTGCAAGGCCTAGACAGATGCCAGATTTTATTGTTTTAGGAATATTTATTGGGATGTTCGATCAACAACAACAAAAACACTAACTTGCATACCTAAACAACTCATATGTGTGTGTTTCCGCAGAATGTTGTAGTGTCACTTGTTTCCGATGTATTTTCATTACTACTAATAACCAAAGTATTACAGCTAATGTAGATTATTTTAAGGGTGTGTGTGCTTTTGTGTTTAGGTTGAATATTGTAGTGGCATTATTTTGCAGAAAGCTTTGCCTCGACTAATTTTAGAACTATTTCTAACGAAAGTTTTGGTAATGTAGATAATATTACGCATGTACTAAAATGAAAAAAAAAAATCCATACTGTATTTCTAACCCAGACGTCAAATACAAAACTGCGATTATAGCTGAATAATCAAATGCAATAAAAACACGGATAACGACTATGTAAATGTTAGAAACATTTCCTGGTCGTCACAGTCAAGATCCTTTAGATTTCACATACCCAAAAAGGTGTGCGTGTGTTTATATGAAAATTAAAAAAAGAAAAAAAGAAAAAGAAATAGATAAACGTAATGAGGCAAAACATTATGTTATTTCCACCCGCAAAGGAATTTGATTTTACTCGAAATATGTCGGATAGTTCCCTCCTTCGTAACGATTGATATACATGGTAGAATTGGAAAGGCATTCGGAAATGACTTATATGGCACCAACATTTCACGAATGACCAAAGCACGGATACAACTAAATGTCCCGTAGAGAAAATCTGGCAACACTGAAAAAGAAATGCGTTTCACGGTAATTAATTTTTGAGGAAGTGACATGTTGAAATGGAGGGGCAAGAAGCTAGTAATAATGATAATGATGAAAATAGTTATCATTAAGGCTAAAAATAACAATGATTATGGTTATGGTGTTAATGAGGATGATTAAATTGATGATGTCCATGATGATAAGACTTATGACAATGGCAAAGATGATAACGATGATAATAGTAATGATAAAAATAATAATGAGGATAACCATAAAACGATAAGAATTATGATACTGATAAAAGTGACGTAATGACGTAAATGATGATAATAAGATGATATCAGTAACATTAATAACAAGGATGCTTTTCATAGTATCAAAATTAGTAATAATAACATTCACAATAATGAAAAGAAGAAAATTACGACGAACACCAATAGCCAGTGCTAAAACTACAAAGTTTATCAGTGAAGGAGAAATTCCCTTCTTTGTGAGTGAGAGCATCAGGTCGAGAGACTTGAGTCCTAGTTCCCTAGGAACCCAATTTCAATGTAATGACGTACTAGGGAATTATCCGTCAGAAAAAAGCGGTATATATGATGTATAATATATATATATATATATATATATATATATATATATATATATATATATATATATATATATATATATGTATACACACACATATATATATATATATATAAATATATATATTATAAAGAAAGAGAAAGAGAGATAGACCCCTCCCCCTTTTCACAAGTGTTCCCCGGACATCCTTCATCACTTCTTTCACCTCCACCCCCCCTCCTTCCTTCTTCCCCGTCCAACTATTTTACCTGAAAGCAATGACAAGGGACAGTCATAGAAGTAGAAAAAAAGCTAAAAGGCTTCTTTAACACCAAACATGTGTACCTACTCCTACGTGTATACCTACTCTTAAATGTATAAAAAAACAAAAACAAAAAAAAAACGCACGTAACACTCATCATGCAACGTGAGAGTGGTGGGCAAAATGTGTCAGGATTGGAACACTAATCTGTGTGAGAGGCATACTCTACGATCATATCACTGATGATACATTACAAACAGCTAAAAATGATAATCAAAAACACCCATTATTCTCCAAATTTAATGAATCAATGTGGTGCAACATATTCGCCGCCAGGGGGGCTAACAGGAGAGACCTCAGGGACCACAGCCGGAGTAGTGTATTCCTCGCCAATGGCAACATCAGCATAGCCTGCAGCGACACCAGCGCCGAAGCCTCCAGCACCAACACCAGCACCTGGTGCGCTGTATTCCCCACCAACGACGCCTCCAGCTGCGCCATCAGATGCACCTTCAGCTACACCAAACGCACTCTCAGGAAGCACACTGCCCCTCCAGTGCTAAGGTTGCCGTGCATTCCTTCGCCGCTGCACACGGGGATCAGCGAGGAGGCACCTCGGAACTGTTGAGTTTAGAATAGGAAAGATAAATACTATTGCCATAGCATACACACATTTATATACTTAAAGTATATCATACATCAAAATGAGAGATTCCGGTAAATTACAAAAGCTAGACTTTTCTCACCAAGATATTCAGGAGATTCATAATTGTAAATATTGAATAGAGATAATAGGTGACTAGGGGTAAAATCAGTGCATCGTGGCACTGTTTGCCTCCGGATTTACACTATATATATATATA
>BOPN01006340.1:10000-27500 GCA_017312705.2 Penaeus japonicus
GTGATTTATCTAATGTTAAGCCATTGATGATGGGATTGCAGGTTTTCATGGCCTTCCTCACTAAGGTTTTTATTTATTTTTATTCAGGTTGGTAGGCCTATAAATGACTTCTAGGTGACTAAGTGCTTGTGGAACCATCTTTGTGTAAAAAACAAATGTTAACTCATTCGCGCTGGTTGATAGCCTATCACATGATTGAAAAATATCCCTGGACCTGGGTGACGTCCTGAGATGTGCATTTTCTCGCTGAGTTCCAGGAGAGGCATTTGTGACGTGCTGAAATGTCAGCAACAAATCACTAGATTATTCTCAAATATAATCATTTTACATAATATCTTGGACTGTTACTTTAGTTTAGGTGTTTGACTGTCATAAAATGAGTTATAACGTTAAAAACAATGATGTCACAGAAAACTACGTGATATTGATGACATCATCTTAATTTCTGCTTCTTGATCTTTTGAATAAAAAGATCTGAGTTGAAAAACTATTGTAAAATGAAATGTGTTTGGCCAAGAAATAAAGTAAAAAATTACTAATGCAATACTATTTCTAATTTGTTGATTGCCCGTGATATCACGTCATGTCACGTCACGTCACGTTACGAGTTACATGTACATACTCATATGTATTTGTATGATTATTCATATGGTTCTTTTCATTTTGGTAAAAAAAAAAAGAAAAGTATAAAACATTTTTTGATTCCCCACTAAGAGGTTGCTTCCACTTTCCTTTGGTATTTTCACCTAGAAGTGAAGAATATAGGCAAAGTTCAATAAAATGAAACTAAAAAGGCATTACTGTAACATGTTTTTTGACTAAAATAACTCCTCTGAACAATGCAATATTTTTACGTACCTTTACATTGTAGACTCATTCATGAAAACCATAAGACTTATAAGGTAGGTGAAAAACGCTCTGAGAGGATCAGCGTGGCCCCATGCAGCGAATAAACACCCTGGCACAAAGCGTTGCGCACTTGTTATCTTCCCGGCATAAGCGGGAGTAGGCAAAAAAATGTCCCATTGTGAATGGGATAAAAGAAAACAAGTGGATTAATGTAATTATCCTGGATTGATTAAGGCGACGTATGTGTGTTTTTTCTTCTTCTCTTCACGAATAGAATTAGAACACTTTCTCTAAAATTCCTAAGAGCAATATAACCAAGGGCTTAATGAACAGTTGATAAAAGATGTAATTTTCACACATTTTTGTCAATGACTTTGCATTGAATTTTTTCAAATTTCAAAATTGAGATCAGAGGTCTGCTATAAGCAAAAATAAAAGGATGCGAGCTAAAAAAACAACTGTACATCAGCCCCCAGAAGCTAAACAATCCTCATAACTTATAGAGTCAGTATATCTTAAAATATGCATTATATGTCTTAACATAGTTTTGTTAGTAGTAGTTATATGGATGGTTTTGTTACAGCTTTCAGTAATGAGGAAGTGGTAGATGTTATTCTGCATTATTTTCTTTTAGCAAGCAAGCAATAGGTTTGTTGCTAATTGATATTAAAGAAAATTTTACACAGCATTCATAGTTAACCTATTCATCACGGTATTAGTCTAAGGTCTATCCAGTCAGGATAGCTGAACCACATGTCATAAAACATGGTGCCTTAGGAGTCTATCTTCGACTCTGCCTTGTCCCAGTAAAACATGCCATCCGCTGCTAATGGGTTAACCTATTCATACATTGTCTAAGCTATCCATCAGACTGCCACATGTCATAAAACATTTTAGGAGTCTATTTCACTTTTGTCCCAGTAAAACACCAATGTCATATTTATGATATTTTACTATATAATTTCATATTTTATATTTATACTGCATATGCATTTTGAGTTCATGAATGATATATTATCTTCCCTTCCATTGTTATGGATTTGAAATGTTTAGAAATTTTAATAGTAATGTTTTTATCTGTTTAATTATAATAAGTGGCAAGTGTCAGTGTTGTAGTAAAAAAATGAAACAAAAACCTTTTGAAAAGCTTGGATGGTACATCTGCCTCATATAGACTCAACCTAAGAGACATGACAGCTCCAAGACTCACAGACTTTTCAAAATGACCGGTAGCTGCGCAGTGCAGTTGGTGACTTCTGTTGGGACATTGTTGGCCAGGATGCTCCGTCAGTGGTTGAGACCTACCCATGTATGGGTGACTCACTGAGTGCAGATACTAGTCAGGTATTTGGCATGATTAATCAGTTAGATTTAAGGCTGCATGAAATAGTGGTGAAATAAAGACCCAGTTGGACTGCAGAGACTTTTGCCTTGTGCTTATTTTGAAGGTGAAGGATTCTTTGGTAATTTTTAGTTGGTTTTGGAGGTTTTAAGGGTTGCTTAGCGCTTCTCTTGTCCAACTTGTGTTGTTCATAATATTATAAGATTTCCACATTTAACCAATCAGGTTTCATTGGCTTAATTAAAGGTTTCCTCAGGTTTTCACCATTATCTTCTGTTAACCCATTGCGGACGGGGGATAGATTCACTTGCCCAGTCTCCAGGATGGGTTTTATTTCATTTTTGTGTTTTATTTTTTGTGTGTTTTGTTGTGTTTAGAGACATATGTGCCATATGACCGGCTCTATCAAATGCTGTAGTTGACTAAAATTGTAGTATATGATCCATAGCAGCTCATTATTGTCTTAACCCATTCATGCCGGGGGCATTCCAGCCTTGCATGTTACAATGCTGGGGCTCTCGAACGCATAGGCCTAAATCAATTAAATAAACGACGCCGTATGATGGCACCCAGCGAACGGGCCTCGAATGCACGGTACCCGTGGTGTACCACCCGTCCAGAGAGGGTTAATGCTCATTGAAGTATTGTTTATTTATGGGAGGACAAAAAGCAACTTTTTTGTGTGTGTTTTTGTGCTATCATGAACGAATATGGAACATATAACCATCTACAATGAAGGTAACATTAAGAGGTATGGAAGAGGAAGGAAGCTTGTCCTTGTGACTGTGAGTACCACAGTAAAAGGCATCCCTATTGGCACATGAGCACATTTTAGATACTGAGTATGGTTTGTGTCACCATCCTCTTCTTGTTCTGCCTGCACATCCTTCATCGACGGTACTTTAGAGCAAGAGGTTGGTAACTTGCTGTGTGCCATTGCTCTCTAAAGATTGTACTTGCTAGAGACTGTGGATGGGTGCCATTCAAGGCTTTCTCTTCTGCTGGTGCTAGAAGAAAGTGGTGCCATCTTCGTTTTGGATGTTAGGTTTGCCGAATATTAAGGTAATTATAGTAATTATGACTGCAGTTGTCGTTGTTACTCCCTCCTTACTCATAGCACAATAAAATAGCACAGTGATCCAAAATTCTGATTGTCAGGTATGTCATGATGCCCGTTGTCAGGCCAAAGCTTCTATGTCATGTATGTCATGACACCTGTCTGCAATGGGTTAATGTTTTATGCCTCAAATTGAGGAATAGATATACGAGTTGTATATCTTGATTTGAAATTGAGGAATAGATATACAAGTTGTTTATCTTGCTGTTGGGATGTTAGTCAGTGATGGCTTAATTGGATTTTTTATATTGGCAGCAAACTACATATATATTGAGCACTGGGGATAGAGGTCATATATTACTTAACTTTTATTCTGGCGTGATTTTTTTAGAGAGAAAAGATATGATATTGATATGTGGACAACTGCATTGCTGTACCCTTCTTTCTGATGGCAAATAAGTTTGATGGTATTTTGAACTTGGGTGAAATTTTCTGTCACCTTTTCTTCTCATATGCCTTTACTTCCTCTGGCTTTAGCTTTGAGTTCCTTACATTGTCTATGGGGCTAGGTGACATTCAGCATTCCTTTATCTTCTAACACACTTTCCACAGCTACGTAATGCTGCTACTTCCCAGTGCCTTGATACTATGGGTCACCCAGCTCCAAGTTTGATGGGTATAGCACATTGTCATGGGTTTGGTAACAATCAGGTATGTGAATTAATAGTACTCCAGTTTTAGAAGCATGCTTAAAGTTTGTTTTAAAGCTTTTTTTTTTTCTAAATATAAATTTTCTGTGTAATGTAAATATAAAGTTAAATTTGATATTTCATTTTCTTTCTATGTGATATTAAGATTAACAAATGTTTCATTGAAGAAGTTGAATTCATGATATACTGTATTTTTGATAATGATCTTTTTCAATCTTATGATTATTTGAAAATATAATGAGATTATGTTTCCAAAGGAAAGGATAATGATAATGATAAGGTGTATATGTTTTCTTAAATAGCTGATTCGGCTGAATGCAGAAGGACAGCTCGGCGTAGGGGAGAGATGTATTGATGCAGATGGCCAGGGCATCAAGCTGATCTTCTGCCATTTAGGAACTGTGAATGGTCCTTGGGAATATGATGAGGTGAGTTCCTGTTGTGCCATATCTAGCCTGTGCTTGATGGATTGTCTGGTGATGTCATGTAGAAAATGTGATGTAGGATTGTTTTCTTTAAGTGGTTTCCTAAGTATTGAATGATAGGATTTGACAAGATCGAAATATTTAAATTTATTATCAGCTTATCATTAGCTATTTTCATAGTGCCACTCACCTACCAGATATATTTATTTAAGATCATAGAAGTAATATATCACATATTCATTACTTATTTATTAGACTTCAAATATGTGATGAAATAGAGGCAGTCAGACAGAGAAATAAATTTAAGATAGTGGTATGTAATCATTCCTATTGATACACTTAGTGGTATTATTGTACTAGTATTCAAGAGAGGTGGTGTTGTTATCATGAACATTGTAGACGTGCATTGAATTTAGTTTCTTGCTTGATGCCCATGTAGCTTTGGGTTGGAAGGGATGGTAACAGGAATTTAAAGGAGGCAAGTAATTTGAAAGACATATGTTAAGGTTTGAAAAAAAGTTTTGTAAATGATAATGTTATTTTTTTATTTGGATATCTATCTGTATAGGTACATTTATTTTTGATGCTCTGTATGACTGCTGCACAGATTTTTGATTGCATATGAAGGTTATCATAAGATTGGAAAAAATAAGGAAGGTAGTAGTTACATTCGTGATAATGGGGGAAACAAAAGAAAAATATGCAAGTAATCTTAAGGTTCTCATACTTCCTGCATTCTTGTTCCAGTCAAGTCATTTGCTGTTCCACAAGAAATTGGGAAAATGTGCTTCTCTTCATCCACAAAATAACCAGCTGTTGCTGCTTCCCTGTGACCCAGTCAACAATTACCAGAAGTGGAATTTTAAACAAATTACACCCAAATGGTGAGACGGTGATGAAAAGGTTGTGTTTGCTTACAAGTGATATTTCCTTATGATTGTAATTATGTTGAAATGAGTGTTAGATTGAATAGATAAATCAATAAATATGTATATGCATTTGTATGTATATATATATATATATATATATATATATATATATATATATATATATATATATATATATATATATATATATATATTTATGTATATATATATTTATGTATATATATATTTATGTATATATATATTTATGTATATATATATTTATGTATATATATATTTATGTATATATATACATATATATATATATATATATATATATATATATATATATATATATATATATATATTTATATATATATATATATATGTATATATATATTTATGTATATATATATATATATATATTTATATTTATGTATATTTATACATATATATGTATATATATATTTACATTCATATGTATGTATATATAAATATATATATATATATATATATATATATATATATATATATATATATATACATATATACATATATATATATATATATATATATATATATATATATATATATATATATATATATATATATATATATATATATACATATATCATATACATATACATATACATATACATATACATATACATATACATATACATATACATATACATATACACATACATATAATTATACACATACATACATACATACATACATACATACATACATACATACATACATACATACATATGCTTATGCTTATGCTTATGCATATGCATATGCATATGTATATGTATATGTATATGTATATATATGTATATGTATATGTATATGTATATGTATATGTATATGTATATGCATATACATATGTATATACATATATATATATATATATATATATATATATATATATATATATATATATGTATATATATGTATATATATATATATATATATATATATACATATATATATATATATATATATATATACTATACATATATATATATATATATATATATATATATATATATATATATATATATATATATATACATACATACATATATATACATATACATATACATATATACATATACACACACATATACACGTATATACACACACACATATGTATGTATATATGTATACAAACACATATACATATATAATGTACATGCATATAAGCATATACATGTATATATACATGAATATATATTTATATATATACATGTGTAAATACATGTATATATATCTTTATATCTATATATGCATATATATTTGCATATACATTCATGCATACATGCCCATAATTTTATGCAAGTTGAGAAAATCGATATTACCTCTTGATAAAGATTTTAGGGTAGGTTAGTCAGTCATTAAGCTTACATGATTATTAGAAGTTTATAGTGACTGTCTGTTGTGATCCATATTATGATATGATTATTTAACTTCCTTAATCAGATATATGAGAAAAACCATATGCATTGAAAGAAGATTAAAGTGAACCATTCTTTGGACATTGTAGTCTATGTTGGAAGTTGCATATACCCTGATATGTGTATTCTGACATAGCAGCTTATAGGTGGTCTATAGATATTTCATTATTTACTATGTGATATGAGGAAGTCAGCTTATTTACCACATTTATTTTATAATGTCCAGAAATAAAACATTGTACTGTTATGAACACTGTACTTACTTTGGTTGAATATAGAAAAGTTAGCTATTGTTTTAGAAATAGCTTTATCAGCATTTTTTAAAATAGGAAACTATTGTTAGTAACAGAGAAAGAGATATAAGGAGAAGTACAGATCAATCCTAACAAGGTAAATAAAACCCTACGCCAGAGGCACTAGCTGAACAGAAAAAAAAACAGAGATGGAAGATTGATTGTAAAACAGTTGTTCCATATTTTGTAAGTCAAATAGACCATTTATATTATGGGCTTTAATGCAGAGAATTAAATTGTTTGTTATCTATTTGTTTATATAGTCCATAGAAAAGTAGGTGTTGTTTTTAAGTGTGTTGTTTCTGTTTTTACAGATATAGTAAAACTATTTTATGTAGTACACTTTTTTTTTTGCATAATTTATACCCTAATCTTGATTTTAGTAACATGCATTAATTGATAGCAAGATGATTCCAGTTTAAAGAGATTACAGGTGAATGCACATATCAGTTGATCTGTTTGGCTAAAGTAGATGTAGTTAAGCATACAGTAGTTGTAGAATTCCCATGTGTTGCTTCACCAACTTTTTAATGCTTTGCCAGATAATATTATTTGTAATAACTAATTACTTGCAGAAAAGTGGTAACTGAATTAACTTTGAATCTTAATATAGGAAATAGAATGATGTAATGCTTAATAACTCAAGCAAATACCATTTTTGCATGTTCTTAAATTATTGCTCTCTGGCTAGCTCTCTCTTCTCTTTTTATCTTAACCTTAGAATCTTTCTTTGTTTCTAGATCTCAGTCTTATCCTTTCATTTTTTTTATCTCTATTAAAATTGGCATAGGGTATTTTAGTTTGTAAGAGTTGGGTAAATAGTTCTTGGATATATTTTTACTTCAAGATGCAATGATAAAATGTGTCTTTTTTCTCATAATTCTAATAAGATGGTATCACAAATAATTGAGAATACTCTGGGATTTCTTAGAATATGGATTTTTTAAGATTGATTCCTCTCAATCTCAGTATATTTACACAAACCTGAGAGCTCAATGTTGCCAGTATTCATGAAAAGTCATAGATCCTGAGATTTGTCTTTGACAGAAAAATATCTTGACTCAGCAATTTTGTCTTTGACTCCTTGTGAAAATTCTTTAACCCATTGGTCGTGGTAATAAAAAAAGGTCTATGCAGTAGGATGGCAGTTTTACATGTCTGGCATGGTGCCATCTGCGTCTATCACCGACTGCCTTTGCAGCAAATCATGCCATCCGCTGCTAATGGGTTAACACCTGATTTTTGCCTATGACTTACCCAAAGTTTAAGACAGGTCTGCAAATGTCCCTTGCATGTAAGGACTGTCTTTAAACTGCCCTTTTGAGACACAAACAATAAAAATGCAAATGACAAGGCTTGTAGAGGATATTAATGACCAAGACTGAATATACATCACAGTGCATTCAAAGTACACTTTTTCTTTTACTGTGAAATATTTTAATAATTTCTCCCGTTTTTCTGCGATGTTCAGTTTGAGAAATGTTAATGGTGCCAAGATCGCCTACTCAGTTGACACAATGATGGCAAATGTAGAATATCTTCATATGTTAATAAAATTAAATGGGCTATATTATAGTTATTATGCATGTTAAATTATCACCACAGGGTGTATTTCAAGGTAAATATTAGTTATAGTTAAGAGCATTTGTTTTAAATGTGGCAACAGGGTAAAGCATAGACAAAATTGCTAAAGACAGTCCTAGAACAAGACAAATTATAGAGCAATCTTAGAAGTCAAAAGATCTTTCATGAATAATGATGGCCCATTTTCTTATATAGCTTTTCTATGATCTTTAGAACATATTGTTATTTGATTTTATGTCAAAGCTGAACTTTTTTTCCATGTAAGCCAATTGATTTGTACCCACAGTTGTTTTGCTCACTATAGGATTTACTTGAAAAAGTATGGTTAGATTTGTATTGAAAATTGATTGTTTTTTTTCCATTATATTTAACCGTTAGACTCTTTACTAACCTCATAACTTTCCCAATTTAGGAGATTGCATTGAAGACTAATAAGACTGCATGTGAAGCCCATCTGAATCATGAAATTAAAGAGTCTCACCTGCTTTAAAATCCATATGATTATGACAAATAAGGTATTGCAAGCAAGAAGCACGAACATTCAAAAGGTTCTGTATCACGAGACTTGATTTTTCCATTTGACATATCAAGAAAATGGTCACTGGTTTTTAGTGTAAGTTGATAAAGATGATTAATGGGATGAATATTTATATATGTTATTTTGTACTTCGTACTTTTTTTATGCTTTGGGCCTTTGGTGTTCCATGGCCAAGGTGATTCTGAAAGAATTTATTTCACTGATTTTTTTTATATATATATAAAAAGGATACTTTCTTGCCAGGTTACTTATTACTTTTTTTATTTTGAGGTAGTTTGTATTTTAAATGTGATTTTTTTTTTTTTAGGTTTAAGTCATATTATTGACCAACATGAATAATCTTATTTTTTCTTATACTTGAATTCTATGGTCTCTTCATTTTTGTAATGTTTAGAATTCAGCACTTTAATGTTAAAATTTATCATTATTTTAGGAATTTATTACATGGATAAGGGATGAAGTATCCAAAAGTATATTATGTATAAATCCATGAGAGTCCATATGACTAAAAGAAGAAAAAAATGTTCAAGAGTAGTTACACAGCGTGCATCTTAAGTGACCATATTTTTCAGTAACATTCCAATTCACTAAACCTGATTACTATGTTTGATTTTTATTGGCAGTTTAGGTACGAGAACAGCTCTAGTATGTAAAAGTTCTCAAAGTTTCTCAAGATTTTTCTTTTTTGGGGGGGAAATGCATGCCCATTATCTTAAGTGGTTTTATTTATATAAACTTGTGTCTTTGGGAATGCATTAGGATGGAGGGATCCAAATCTGCATTTTAGTTAGTAGAATATGAATGTATTTGACCAAAATGTCTTGACCAAAGTTGGCTGTTGTGTTGCAATTGGGAAAGTGGCTAGAATTGAAAAAGAAAAGAAAAATTGTTATGTTAATGTTTTTCAGGAAGTAGATTGATACTAAGTACTATTATATTTTGTTTTTGTTTTTTTAAATGTTGATTTTAAGATTACAACTTTTGTAAAAAAAAATCTCAGTATGTAGAAATATGAAGAGAATAAATTGAAACCAAAAAACAAAAACAACAACAACAAAAAACATGATAATAAATATTGAGAAAGTTGTAAGCTTTTAAACCTTAGAGTTTGTTGTAAGTATTTTTTTCCCTATTATTAGTTATATCATCATACATTAATTTCAATCACGTAAGATTTTCTTTCCCTTTGGTCTGCTCCTTGTTTCTCTTTACAGAATTTACAAATTACCTGCCATATGTAGAGTTAAATAGAATAGGCCAACAAAAGCAAGATACTAGCTATGTAAAATTATTAACACTAAAGTTCCTTAGCATTCATGAAAATCTGGAAACTGTGAACTGTTTTTCTTCCTTTGCTCTTTCCATTTAGGTTTATAAAATTTAGTTTGCTCCAAAAAATATCAAGTTATACCTGGGAAATAGGGGAACAGGCCTCAAAGGACAATATATGAATACTTCCTTCCCTATGTAAATATCCCTTAAGTCTGATTTTATTTCTTCAGTGAAGAAAAGCAAGAAAGGATACAATAGCTTTACATGGTGCAATATAAATCAGTAATTTTGTACTGTGTATGTATCTTGTGTGGTCATAAAAATTATTTCGTTCAGCCAAAAAAGTACACATTTATCTTTAGGGGTTGAAATGTAGTAAATATCTGATAATCTTTACCAATCTTTTTATTTGAAATGTATTGGTGCTTTTACCTCTCTTATTCCTGAAATGGTAAATATGCATGTAGGATGGGATGACAATATCAAAATTTCACATTTTGCCTGTTGATGTTTTAAAGTTCCTAGTTATAGACTTAAACTTGAACTCTGAAGCAATTCAGGTAGTCGGAACTGGGACAAGAGGTAAGCTTTCTGTTCTGTGAAGAAAATCCTTTATATAACATATTCATCTGTGCTAAGGTCATGACAATCATGTTGTATTAAGAAATATAGTTTTTATTGTTGATATATTCAATAATTTTATTCTATATGCTTAATATAAAGTAACTGCAATTATGTAAAGAATACTAATTAAGGACTTACATATTGGGCTTGGAATATTCCACTTTGGACTATTTGATTACAACTGATTGCATTTTGTTCTAATTTAGGGAATATTATACACATTCATACAGGCCCTCTACCCTTCCCACACACACACTGGCACTGATAAATGCACATGCACATAGAGACTCATTTTTTCTCTGAATTTTTCTGTGATAAAGCACGAAGGGAGCATTATGGGATATTATAAGTGATGACATTGAAGATGTGGGGCTTAGACAGTGGCATCTGAGAAAGTTCTGTAGTTTTATACTTAGAAGCATTTATAAGCAAAAGATAAAAATGTTGCTTACATTCTCACTTTCAAATTGTCTTGTGGATTAATGTTATGCAGTGAAGAGAAATAAAGATATTTTTAAAACCCTTTTTCATTACTAGATTTGACCCCATAGAAAATGAATTGAGCAATCAAATATTGATTGTTGAATATTTGCATATAAAAAATGAAGTAAATAGATCACTTCTAACATAAGTATTGAGCATTATTGGTAGTTTTATTTTACCAAAGTTGCTAAGACTTGGAATTGTGATTAAGTTAAAAATATAGTATACATATATATATATATATATATATATATATATTTCAGAATTTGGTAAGTAGTTCTCAAAACATTTTTCTAGTTTTGAAAAAAATGAGCCTTTGATTAGTAAAAGAAACCTATTTTAACCCACTCACGACGGGGGCATTCCAGCCTTGCATGTCACAATGCTGGGGCTTTCGAACGCTTAGGCCTAAATCAATTAAATGGCTGGCACCATATTGTGCCGCCCGGCCAACGGGCTTTTGAATGAGCGGTACAGTAGTGTACCACCCATCCAGAGAGGGTTAAGGAGGCAGAGTATAGATGAATGAAAGACATATAGTATTTATTTATGGATAGTTACAGTAGAGTCTCCAAAAACATGTAAACTGGCCTTCAATACTATTACAGTAAATTATGCATATATTTTTTTTCATATGCCAAGTACTTTATTATGGGCAGCCCTCTTCTTTTTCACCTTTAACCCACACAGGACGGGTGGTACAGTACTGTACCGCGCATTCAAAAGCCCAGTGGCCGGGCGGCACAGTATTGTGCCAGCCATTCAATTGATTTAGGCCTAATAATTTGAACGCCCCGGCATTTGGACATTCAAGGCTAGAATTCCCCCGTCGTGGATGGGTTAACCCACACAGGACGGGTGGTACAGTGCTGTACCGCGCATTCAAAAGCCCAGTGGCCGGGCGGCACAGTATTGTGCCAGCCATTCAATTGATTTAGGCCTAATAATTCGAACGCCCCGGCATTTGGACATTCAAGGCTAGAATTCCCCCGTCGTGGATGGGTTAATATAGAAATATATTTTTATGAAAATACGTAATTTTGCTAGTAAAATATTGTGGTATATAGATAATGATGGTCCAAAGGAAAATATTTTATAATTGTTTTTTATCTTAACACATTACATTATTTTGTATGACCATTTTCCCATTTGATTATCTTGGAAGTATGGACTGACTTTTGCATGAGTTTGCACAGTCAGATACTGACTAAATAGAGAAAGTATTTGTAGCTTATAGCCAGCCTCCATATTATTATTACTGACCAAGTTTTCTGTTGAAGTGGCATCATCAGTAGAACCTTGACTTGAAACACTTCATACCCATGCACTGAGGGTTTCCATAAACATATTGATCTTTAACTGGCTGTATCTTGGAACTTAACTATTCTCCACATTCACTGAATATTAGCTCCTTCAGTTTTCATTTGACTGTAAAGATTGATTTTGCATATTGATGTACAGGGTAGGTTGCTCTTTCTAAAGTTACTTTTTCTCAAAATTGAGCAATTTTAAACATTGTTCTGATTATTAATTAAAGCTTGAGGATTGTATAATGTTATAATGGAAGGGATTGAATAAAAAAAAAAACTCAAGAGAAGGGATATCATATGGCTAAAAATATCCAAAATTGTTTTTCAAAACCTAATCATCACTACATGAAATTCAAGTTTGGTGTGTAGCAGAATTGGGCAAACTAAAAGTAAATGGAACAGCTCTCTTAAATGACCAGCTATTTTTTCATATAATTTGTCATGTATACTGTATAATGAAGTAAGTTCAAAGCATTGTTTATATCTTGTCTTGAAATGAAAAATGTGTTCTTTAAATTTTCTTTATTTGAACATTATTCTTAGAATAGAGGTTAACCAAGATTTTAGTACAAAAATCCTTGTGCTCCATGTTTTTTTTTTTTTTTTTGCACTGAATATTATTTTTAATACCATTGAAATTTGTGTCATGAGCATCTATACACAATCCTTTTTATGTATTTTTTATATCTGATCTTATTCACTGATTTCCTTTTATTTCATTATCATAAAGATCTAAATTACATTTCTACTTTTGTCTAGGGCTCAAATGAAAACTTTTTATTTATCTGAAATTCTGGTAGCATTTTTATCCTTTTTCTTACTGAAGAACTGCACACACATATTTATGATGAATTCAGGTTTTACCCTTAACCCATTCGCGCCAGGACTATTTTGGCTCTGAATACCATGGCATTCCGACCATTTAAACGCATAAGCCTAACGCCTGAGGATTCTCGGGTGCATTAGCCGTGAATGAGCGCTGTACAGCCACTCACCTGGCGTGCCAGCCTTGACTAAATATCTCGTCCCCGGTGTCTGACCCAAAAACCACTGAATGTGATAGCAAGTGGACCGGTGCGAATGGGTTAAAATATTAGGTAGGTGAAAAATAGGACAAGACATTGGGGGAAATACACAGGTAACTAAGTCAAGTGCTTTATTGTACACTTCCAGTACAAAAAAATACTAAAAATGTTTAACATGTCACAAAAGGGTGATTAAACAAAAGATGAAGAAATTTCCTTCATTCACATTTTTTTTGCCTTTCAAACTTGGATAATACATACTTTTGGAATTGAACTATGTAAGCTTTGGTATTCATAAAAAAAAACAATAAAATATAAATGTTCATAAAGGAATTTGAGTTTTTCTTTCTAAAAATTACATAACCAAGATCCATTAGAAACCATTCATCTCTTTATAAAAGGAATATATATTAAAGAAGAAAAGCTACTGCATATTCTTACTGTGTACAAATGCATTTATGTACGGAAAATACATATCTTATAATGGATATCAGGTACTGTCCCACTTCATTTTAGATCAAATCAGCAACTGTTAAAAGAAAAAAGAAAAATGGTTAGACAAGGTATAATGTGCAATATAACTGAACACATTTGAAACACACAATGACATGCTCTGTGCTGGTTATATGTCATTTAATCTACTGCATATTACATGCTCTAATGAAAAATTACCTTTAAACACATATAAATATCATTACTGTATTTCAACCATGAAACCATTCAGTGACTATTGTAGCTACATATAATCAAAGAAAGGAATTAAGCTTACCATTCATGGGCATTTCATCAATCTGTGTTGAGTAGTACTGTTCAATGTCTCGCAGAATACGAATATCATCATTCTTCACAAAGTTGATTGCAACACCTTTCCTTCCAAAACGACCAGATCGACCAATGCGATGGATGTACAACTCACGATTGTTTGGCAGATCATAATTAATGACCAAAGATACCTGCAAACAACAGTTATTAGAACCAAAGATATGTGGCTTTTTGAAGTGTGCATTATTTTTTTTCTCTTGAACAGCTTTTTATGATTTGAATAATTCTCAGTAACCTTTAATAATGTCCCTAAGCTTAATTATTTATAAGCACTGCTTGCTTTGCTTTGGCTAAAATTACCTGCTGTACATCAATTCCTCTTGCCCAGATGTCAGTAGTGATTAGCACACGACTCTGGCCTGAACGGAACTCCTTCATGATGGCGTCTCGTTCCTTCTGTGGCATGTCACCGTGCATGGAAGACACTGTGAAATTGGCCTCTCGCATCTTCTCTGTCAGCCAGTCCACCTGTTGAAAAAAACAAAGCTTTAGTAGAAACTCCTGGTAAATTTGCTACACCTGTGCTACTTGTAAACAAATTGATGAATTTTACTCAAAATATTAGGATATACATAACAAAACAGTAATCTTCTTTGACTTGACAAAAAGCCTTCAGATAAGAAGTGGGACTAGTACAATACATTAATTGTTAATAAGTATTGTAAAAAAACAAACATTATACCTAAACCAATATGAGCATTCCCTTAACCCATTAACAATGGATGAGGTGATATCACATCTTGTGTTGGCAGCACTTGCTGCTGGGGACACAATACCATGTCATAGGTTTTTCTATGACTGGCACGCCGACAGTGTGCGCGCATGGTGGCTGTTCGTGGCCGAGCTGGCCAATAGGCTGAGGCGATAGGCCTGTATGCATTGAAATACCCTATGCTATCTGGTTAATAATCAATATAATTTTTTTTAAGGATGCTTACCTTACGCTTTGTGTTGCAAAAGATTACTGCTTGTGTGATGGTTAGTGTATCATATAAATCGCACAAGGTATCAAATTTCCACTCTTCACGCTCCACTGCCACAAAGAACTGTTTGATTCCTTCCAGCGTCAGTTCATCACTGTCAAACATTAAAATGAAATTATTCTTCATAGTTTATGGATAAAGAATGAATCTTAACATCATTTAAAAAATATATTCAGTAACATTGATACTTACAGCAATGTTGTAACAAGTATACCAATACTGTCGTATAATAATTAAAACCCTACAAGAGTGTAAACTTACCGCTTCACAAGGATACGGATTGGATCAGTCATGAACTTTGATGTCATCTCAAGAATTTCATGGGGAAGTGTGGCAGAGATCAAGCAGACCTGGGTAGCTGGAGGAAGGTAGCGGTAAACGTCGTAGATTTGTTCCTTGAAGCCTTTGTTCAACATTTCATCTGCTTCATCTAGAACCAACATCTGACAAAAAAAAAAAGATAAAGAAATGAGCACTTGACTTTTTACAATACAATTTAAATTAATGTCTATAAGCAATTTACATAGTAAGCAATATTTAATACTCCATTTATCTGTTGAACTTTATAACTTGCCACCAAAAATAAGAGAGCCAGGTGAAGCTGTAATTGAAAATGTAATTTCTTATATTACTTAAATACCCTACAGCTTCATTCTGACAGGTGCTACTTTGCATGAATCTCTTTCCTAATTCTAACTTGATATACTATGTCATTTTTACATAGATTTTCCCATTTAGATTGTCCTTTTCATAAAACTAAGAAAAATTCTAAAGGAAATTATCTGAAACCTACCTTTATTGATCGGGTTCTAAGTGTGCGACGTCTGATCATGTCAAACACTCGACCTGGTGTGCCAGACACAACATGTTGGCCATAGTCAAGCTTGCGGATATCTTCACCCAGGTTGGTCCCTCCAATGCAAGCATGACACTGAACATTCATGTAATCTCCTAAAGCCAGGACAACCTGAAAGAAAAAAACACATATTTGTCAACAGGGTTAACATATATAATATAAGAAATATTCAAAATAAATTACAAAAAGGAATTCTGATAAAACCTGTAAATATCAAAGAATTCAGATTTCCCACAGCAACACGAAACTACATACCTTTTGGATTTGCACTGCCAATTCCCTTGTTGGTGAGAGTGTGAGGACTTGTGTCTCACGGACGTTAATGTCAAGCGTTTGTAGGATCGAGATGGAAAAAGTGGCTGTTTTACCAGTTCCAGATTGGGCCTGTGCAATGACATCACGACCCTTCACAATGGGACGAATAGCACGCTGCTGGATAGCAGAAGGCTTTTCAAAACCTGAAGTGAGAAATATTACTTGCCATTATATTGTTAATCTCAATCAAATTCAAGAATTCATTGAATGATATATCATATCTAATATTCAATGCTCAAAAAGTTTAACCTAACAAATATCACTTATTACAATGCTATTCAAAGATTTCTAAATTAGTGCTCTCAAAAGAAGAAACATTGCTTGCTTTTGAAAATTGAACCAGAACCTTGCCATTGGTGTCTAGTGTTATGTAGCAAAAAATGAAACTTGACTGAGGTGGGGAATACAGGGAAGAGTGATTAAGATGAAATTCAATGCGTTCTGAGTGGGAACACATTGTTTGCTCACAACTTGGAACTTGGCATGAAGGAGAGCACAGTCATTTCTCGGCTACAACTCTATTTATCAAGTTAGGCTTATGATATATTTGCCTCCAGTTGGTTAGGCTGGAAGTGGCTCTGTCTTGTTTAACCAAAACATTTATTTTTATAACTGGAGTCTTCAGTAACACTGTCAACCATTAGGAAACTTTCACTACCCCAAGACATTTGGACACACAAATCCAG